>VYZQ01045692.1:0-55169 GCA_013400655.1 Mystacornis crossleyi | reverse complement strand
TCCTCCTCCTCCTCCTCCGCCTCCTCCCCCTGCCCGCCCCCGCCCCGCCGGCCCCGCCGCAGGAAGCGCCGGGCGGTGCGGGCGGGCGCGGCAAACGCGAGCGGGCGGGCGCTGCTGTGGCAGCAGTGCTCCTGTGGCCGCGGCTCCGTCACCGCCCAGCCTTAGGTGGGGGCCGGGCGGGAGGGCGCCCTGGGCCCGCAGCCGAAGTGAAGTGGGACCTCACAGTCAACAAGAGGCAGGACTGATCTCTTCTCTCTGATGACCAGCGACAGGACCCGAGAGAATGGCCTGGAGCTCAGTCAGGGGAGGTTTAGGTTGAATATCAGGAAACGGTTCGTCATCCAGAGGGTGCTTGGGCACTGGAACAGGCTCCCCAGGGCAGTGGTCACACCACCAGGCAGCCTGACAGAGTTCAGGAAGCCTTAGGACAATGCTCTCAGGCACACGGTGGGATCCTTGCAGCGTCCTGTGCAGGGCCAGGAGTTGGACTCGATGGTCCTTGTGGGTCGCCTGTGATTCTGTGGGACAGGTGTGCTTCGCCGAGGGGAGGGTGTGTCGAAGTGCCCCGGGATCAGGGCCTGCCGGGGGACCGGGCGTATCCTTCAGCCTGGTAGGATGGAGAGGCCTTGGAGAAAGCCAGCGGGGCTCAGCGAGTCGGTGCCTGGGGAGCCCCAAACCCCCTGCATGTGGGCTGTGGGACAGAGCCCATGGGGTGCCGGGGCCGCTGATGGTGGCTAGTGGGTTGCCAGAGCTGTCTCTCAGTGGCTCTGGTGGTCTCTGCTTACCAGCAGCCTGTGGAAGGGCAGTGGGGCAGCCCTGCCTGCCTCTTGCACAGCTTCAAGTCTGCAGTTCACGGACTCTCCGGAGGTTCGTAAAACCCTGTGTCAGCATCAGAGTGTCTGTGTAAATCAAACCATTTATTTGTGCATCTTAGCCAGCCCGCTAGCCTCCTTTACCCGTTTGAAGCTGAAATGGGATGAACAAGACTGTGCAGCACATCCCTCCGCTCGTGTCCGACCGGCTCACAGTCCTTGAACACTTAACCAGTGACCTCATGGGCTTAAAATTAGAACCATACACGCATTTTTGTCTTTGAGAAGTCACTAGTGTTTACACAGCAGCAGCTTTTGCTACAAAACCAGCCAAACCCTTCACCAAATTCTAAAAATAATCTGCAAAAAATGCAAAAAACCCCCCAATTTCCCCTGCACCAGAAGCAAAACAGTGGGTCTGAATTTTCATTGCAACATTTTGACAGATTTGTGTGGCTGAGACTGTAAACATCTTCATAAATTCTGTAAGCACAATCCTTGTTCCGAAAGATCTTCCTTAGGAAAACACTTTGGAAGGCACTTCATGAGTTGTATGTCTATCTTCAGGAAGCCCTTATGTGCTCATGAAAGAGCACTGACTGTTATACATTACTTATAGATAACATATATAAATGCATCTGTATGTGTAGGCAAACACACTAGTAGTGTATGTTTAACTCTGGTTATATTAATTCTGGTGTCATTCAAGAGGTAGCCCCTGCTCCTCAGCACTGGTCAGCACACGGCGGAGTTGTCCACATATTTGGGAAAACGGCTGATGCAGGCACAGGCAGAGAGCATCCCCATGTCATAGGAGCAGTGTAACTGGACTCGCTGCTTGCACATTCAGCATCCTGTTGCTCTGAGCATGCATGATTTGTCAGTCTGGAAATGATAGAGGTTCCCAGCTCATCCTCAGACCAAAGCCTCCCAAATCCTGGCAAGGGCCTCTGTGAATTCCTAGCTCTCTCCTCACATAGCTGGAACTACCGACTGCAAGGGAAATTTTAGGGTCCTTCATTTTACTGGGAACAAAATAATGCAAGATTGGGTTTACTCGAGGTAAGCAGCCCTGGTCTAGCCAGCATGCTGAAACAAGTTTGTTGACAAACTGGATATTAACCCAGTTTAGTTGCTTAGCTCATCAAAATGCACTCACTTTTATCCCAAGTAAGAACAAGACTGTGTCTAGGGCTCTGTGTGGGGCCTGACTCTGCAATCCTTACTTGGTCAAAACTCCCACTGAAGCAAACCCATCCTGGTAAGGATTTGGGTATGCGCCTGTGGTCAGAGAAGAAAGAAGTGTAACCTCCAGTATCTTCTAAATGTGTTTAATGGCACCATCAACTAAGGCAAAGCTTAGAGAGACTTCCTGCCTTGCAATTTGAATAAGCTTTGGTCAGTATTTCGTAGGAAAATGTTGGTTCATCGAAAATTAAAAGTGTAATAATGTAATAACTCTTGTTATCTGAAGATCTGCTTTGCAATTGTTTTGGCCATGGTTGTTACTCTTATCATCTTCTTTCATGTTAATAAGGTCATTCATTTAATAGCACTGTTTAGTTTTGTTTTGTTATCACTACAGGCTTCATGTTTCCCACAGCGGGGAAACTGTGGGGACAATGACTGAAGAGCTGCATGGCAGAGAAAGGGACCACAGAGATGGTCCTGTTGTAACCTGGTCACTCTCCAAAGAGACAAAGCAGGAGATAGGCAGTGGTCTGAGCACAAAAATGGCCTGGAAGGAGAATGCTTCAAACTGCCTGAGACCTGCAACTAAAATATGCAGAAAGTTATTGCTGCTTCAAGCAGCATTAAGTCCTGCTTGGTGCCCAGCATGAGTTGTACCTCATGTGGTATATTTAGTGAATGGTTTGAACTTCGGCGCTGAAAACGTGGGTATTCCGCCACCTTAACAGCACCCAAATCCCATCCACTACTGTAGTAGTGATTTCAGACACTGACTTGAATGAAACCTTTTCCCACAATTTTCAAATTCAATTCTCAACGGCGAAAGGGTTAGAGGTTCGGAAATGACACGGGAACAGGTGACCACTGAGATGTGAATAAAACAGAGCAAAATCATGCTCTTTATTGCCTTTCATTACACCAGGACATCTACTGTAGTGTGGAAAACTAAATGAAAGACCTGGCAAATCTGAAAGAGTAAAATACCTCCAGCTGCATGCAATAAGGCTGCAATAGCATTAAGGAGTCCTGAGGTCATTACAAACTACAGGTACAGGGCTCCATGGATTGTTGACTTTCACGAGGGACACCGGAAAAAATTACATGTACTCTGAGTATATGTAGACTTTGTAAATATAATTATAGTTACAATCAAGATTCTGATCTTGCTGTAAGAGTCATTAGGAAGTACAGTCTTAGTGGAAAGCTAAGTAACTTATAATTTGCCCTAATACTTTAAACCTGCAAACAAATGAGCTTTTTTTTCAGTAGCAAGCCATACCCTTTGTGAATACTCTTATCATGTATATGCAAAAAACCTCCCCCAAATGTTTAAATACATTTAACAGGCCAGAATTTGTCTCAAGGTCAGTTGTACTGAAATTTAGTAATTAAGTTTGTGTCTTCACTTTTTCTGCGTAACTGACGATTTTTATTGTTTCGATGCCATTATGAAGAACTGCCCTAAGAATATCCATGTAAGAACTTCATATGAGAACAGTAAATAAAAGCAGCATTTGTCTCTGATTAGCTCGGACATCTGGCAGAAGAATAATAAAATCACAGTACAACTTTATAGTTGCAGAACTTTCTTGCACATCTCCAAGGCCTCTAAAATGTTATCAGAAAGTCTACTCCAGAGAAGAGAGAATTATCTCTTAAACATGTGGGTTGCCAGTTGTCTGAAGAAGCTTATAAGGGCAGTTGTTCTGTCCCCAGTCATGAGTCTGATGGCCTAAAAAACCAGAAGAGTCTTGTAAACTGGTCCCACTGTGTTAAAGATCTCTGCACTGGCTCTTAATAATCATTGCTAAAAATAGCTAGTTTTGATTGTTTCCTTTAGCTTTGATATCTCGTCTTTCTTTTGATGCCCCCAGTCTCTTCAGCCACACAGCCAACCACTTCCCACATCTGAAGACTTTCGAAAAGGAAACTAGCAAGCCACTGTAGCACTGAGGTAGAGCCACAATGAAACCTGGGGCAATGGCAGCTCTGTGAATTTCACCCCTTGCTTTCTTTTGCTGCAGCATTTTTTGACTGTTGTGGCTTTCAGTAGTGGTTTCAAACTTACTTTTTAAAAAAGTTTTCATTTTCTTTCTTTCCTCCTTTTTTTTTTTTTTTTTTTAGCTTCAGTTTAGATTAGTATCTTGGCAGAGGAGGTAAGGCTTGAATCACTTTCATGCATCAGCACTGACTATCTTTTTTGCTATTCATTTTTTGGGAAACATTAGCATTCTTAAAAAAGACTATCAGAGAGTAATAACGAAAACAGTGTAGTATGTTGGAACTATCTGTAATGAATATGCAATGTCTTGGTATTCCTTTTATCTGAAAATATTTATTTGTTATGAAAGCATGTTAACGAGTAAAATAACTTTTTAAATCCAGTACTTCATGATTCCTATCATAGTTGTATCTGAGCTACCACATAAAACATAATGCACCTCTGCATTCGAGCTGGGAAGCTCCCCGAGGTGTTGCTAGGCTGTAGATCTGAGGAGCAGAGAGACTAAATGGTCTGCCCAGGAGCAGAGAGGAAGCCAGGGACAAAGGAGACAGTACGTTCCCTAGAAATAGTCCTTGGGGACCCTCTGGATACAGTTTTAAAACCAGCTTTAGATAACCCCAGGAGATGGGGGAGGATGGCAGAAAGCCTGCAACGAGATGCCTGGTGATCTGCCATTGCTCTTCAGAGTGCCACCAGAGACCAGAAGTGGGGGAAGAGTTGGGAAATGCAATTAACCTAAGTGGTCACAGATGTTCTCACTCCACATCTGCCCTCTACAGACTTCAGTGGTGTGGTTTCTGTGGAAACAGAAACTCTGAGCTAAACGGAGCTGGCATCCCTGGCAGGATCTAATTTTTCCAACGATTTATTCTACAGTAGCGCAACAAGACCTCCTTGATGCAGAAAGGTGCAAAGCTATCCTGCAGCAGTGTTGCATATTCTGGTCCAAGAAAGAACAGCTTTTGATCCAGGAGCAATTGCAGGTTTTGTTATGAGTTGATTCAATAAATGATTCTGTAACAGGAAGGTCTCTAACTGTGGCAAAGACCCTATGTAATCCTCAGGGAGCATGGCATCAATTTGAAGTCTTTTCTCTGCCCATTTTAAGGTGAACAAGGAAAGAAAGATTTGAGCTAAACTCCTAACAGCAGCACTTAAGCATGTGTGTGTGTATTTCTGTGTGTGAGTATTTTTTTACTTACTTAGGACTGATTTTTGTAATATCTTATTTGGTTAAAATACCTTGTTGAATGTACTAGGGTTCATTTTTTATTGAGTCACTCTACCACTTTAGAGACTTAAAATTACTTGGATTGTGTGGTACTTTTTTTTCCATCTTTCCCCTAGCCCCTCCTCCACGCCCCCCCCCCAAAAAAAAAGCAGTTGCCTTGTTTTGTTTTCTGCTGACTGCACTGAACTTGCAGAATAGCCTTAATTGACAAAATGACAGGATAGAATAAAATGTTGGAAGGAAAGAACTGACACAGGCATTCCTGAACTTTTTAGCAGTTCAACCACAATGGCCTGTTCAAATGAATTCATTACTTCCACAAGAGAAAGTAAATTTTATCCTTCCCAGAATTTGCATGCGGAACAAAACGGCCAACAGCCGCTGACTGCCGTGAGTCATCCTGACCATGTCTTATAGTGGACTGAAGACTAAGCTGAAATCCATCCCACCTTCTCCAAGGTTATCAGGAGCATGGGAAGGCCATCTGGACCTCCTGTAACAGCTGCTGAGCCAGACCTAGCAGTAAGCTTGACTGCAATAGCTTCAGCCATGGATTTAAAAGAGGACGGATTCTAAAAGTCTCCTTTAGAGATCCCGAGAGGGTGTAAAACAGCCAGATGAGACTGATAGGCAGCAGGGGTCACTTTGCATTGACTAAATGTCTGTACAAAAGCAACACCTCAAAATCAGGTGCAGGGAGAGGGAAGGGAACCTTACTCTGAACTACCTGGCCACTCCAGAGATGGGATAACTGATTGTACAGGGCCTTAGTCTGCCACCAGTGCCAGCCCCTCGCAAAACCACATCATCTTGCTTTCCCAGCTGGGAAAGGAGGGTGCCTGGAAACAGATAGGAGAACACAGCAAACAAGAAAAGAAGCACATTGTCAGATTCTACTTTTTAAGTTAGCCAGAGAAGTAAGAAACAATGTCAACCTGATTTCCAGAATGAGATAAAAATAAACCAAAGGGGTTATTTTTAGATGTACCAAGCTACCCAATAACAATTCAGCTTTATGGCATGTACAAATAGGATCCAGACTCTGATTTTGGTCATATTGCTGGAAGTTCTCCATTGGCTTCAAAGATAATTAGTAGTTTCACCAAAATAATTTGATCAGAATTTGGCCATAGATCTATTGTTCCTTGATATGATGCACTTACTCAATAAGTTTTAGGGGAAAAATAACGATTAAAAACATAAAAAGAAGCAACACACTGCTCTACCTCACAGTTTTATTGAGGTTTAAATGATTGTAAGTGTTTTGAGAATGAACAGTGCCCTATGTCTGCTAAGCATTATTACGCATTATATAAATGCAT
The DNA here is from genome assembly GCA_013400655.1 of Mystacornis crossleyi. Classification (NCBI taxonomy): domain Eukaryota; kingdom Metazoa; phylum Chordata; class Aves; order Passeriformes; family Timaliidae; genus Mystacornis; species Mystacornis crossleyi. Next base: position 48,608 of record VYZQ01045692.1, on the reverse strand, counting down.
AATATCAGGCGTGCTATTTTCATCTTTGCCCACAGCATGTTAATGACATCTCTGCAGTGGGATGAAATGCAACACTATATTTAATAAAGGTTATGGATTTTGTTTCTATTTCATGTTGTTAGGTGCTGTGCTGCTTCTGGTATCTAGGTCACTGTTCAAATCTGTCAGGGGTTAATCATGGCCAGTCATTCCTATCTGGCCCTCTGCTGCTACGGGAAAAGTTGTTCCCCTCTCTAACTCATCAGCTTAGTTTAAAGTTAGTGCAAATGCTCTGTGATGGTGCCAGCACTTACAGGGATGGAAGAAAATGCCAGACTTTATTCTGGGATATTCATAACTCAGCTACACAGTGTTGTTGATAGTGATGTAAAATGAATTAAGGACATTTCGCTGAAACACTGTAAAGTCCAGCATCTTTTAGCAGTACTAAAAAGCTAAGTAAAATATCTGAGAATAAATTTAGTGAGCTAATGGTTTGCTTGAGAGAATAATTTCAATTTTTACACACGTCTGATGTGTTTGAAATGAAGTATAGGACAGAAGACCTCACTGGGGTCCCGGAACACTTTCCAGTATGGTTTGAAAGTCCGTCTTTGACAACAACAAAGTTTATTTCCGTTGCAAAACTGAATATATATATATATATATATATAAAAANTATATAAATTCTTCAGGTTAGATTTGTGTCTCAAGCCTTCTCTTGGCACTATCCTGTATTTCCATTATTTGTCCTGAAGAAGTATATAGAAAATCCACTGGAACAAATCTTAAGTTCTTCTGGTCAGTTTTTTTTTAACTTTTACTACAAAAGAACTTTCAGTAGTAAAAGCAAATCCTGATGGATAAAAAACAGCTGAGCCCACACCCTTCCCTCTGATTTCCATAGCAGTTGTTGCTGAGTAAGAACTGGATGCATCTCCTGCTCCTGCGTCAGGACTGCTGACATGAACAAGTGGGAGGAAGATCAAGCTCCGGCAAGGACGGACTTCAGGAGCTGCTTCGTTCTTCTTTCACACGGATGGGAGTGTCACAGCACGCTTTCCTGTCTAATCAGTCTCAACACAGCCTTGCACAACTCAGCCTGCTTTAAGCTTTTAACCAGGGTGTAGGAGTTCAGAAAAAAAACCACCTCCCTTCCCCCAAGAAGAATGTAATTGTAAAGATTTGTTTTGATGTAGCACGTACAGTAAACTTGAATCACTGAAAGGGAACCACACATTTGTGCAGGTATTTTTTCTTTCCCTCATTTTCATTCCTAGTTAGTTATTCTTTTTATTTACCTCCTAGAAAAAACACACTAGAGACTGGATCTGACTTCCAGTGAGCCTCATGGTGAAGCTGCCAGGGCCATAATCTCTGCAGCTCTAAGACAGCTCCTCTCTGGTGACCCCACTGGGGCTATCCCAGTATATACCAGCAGACAATCTGGTCCCCATCATCATTAATGCAGACAGTGACTCATCTTATGGGCCAAAGCAAATGTTAATGCTTAGTAATTATATCAAAATAGTACATGGTGACAGGTTCCACTCTCGCTATAGTTGTGTTACTAATTACAAGTGCTACTTATTCTTTGTAAGACTCATTTGTTTTAGTACTCTGAGAGAAATCACGAGGTTAGTGAATTTAAGGCTTCATACAAACAGAAGCCTTGATGTTACAACATGACCTGCACCAAAAGCAGTGCATATATATGCAATTTCAGTGTCAAGATCATGGTGCTTGTAAGCTCTCTAGACCTCTGGTGAAGCCTACACAGAAGTTGTGAATTTATTCTTCTGTTAACAAGCTCAGAATATGGATCTTGGTTATTATTATTACCAGTACGTAGCATGCCGAGTTGTGGAGGACAAATGGCAGAGCAGACTAAAATTCAAATTAAGAAATAAATGAGCACAGTAAATAGCAGGGTGAGAACGGAATACCAAGGGACAAAGCCAATAAAGTATTGTTCAGTTTAGGGAAGATGATCCAACAAAATTAACTAATATTTAACAATCACATACTTGCTGTAATTTATTGGGACAGCAATAAGAAAACCACTAATGAATGCCTACAGAAATGTACTGTTTGGCCCCCTTAACATAGATCTAAACCAATGCCATCAATGAAGATGGGCATTCCTTGACAAGACGAAAAGACAGGCTGGGAATTGGGGTTGTTCAGCCTGGAGAAGAGAAGGCTCTGAGGACACCTTAGAGCACCCTCCAATACCTGAAGGGGGCCAGCAAGAAAGCTGGAGAGGGACTTTTTACAAGGGTGTGTAGTGATAGGACAAGGGGGAATGGCTTCAACCTGACAGAGGGTGGGTTTAGATGAGATATTGGGAAGAAATTTTTGACTGTGAGGGTCGTGCGGCACTGGCAAGGTAAGGTTTGATGGGACTCTGAGCAACATGGTCACTGGAAAATGTCCCTGCCCGTGGTAGGGGAGTTGGAACAAGATGATCTTTAAGGTCCCTTCCAATCCAAACCATTCTGTGATTCTATGATATTTCTATCTCTGTTACTTCTAAAACTTGTTTTATCATGGCACCTGAGCATCTTTCTTGTTACAGTCCTCACATCCCATGCAACTGGGAAGCCTTGGAGAAGGCCCTCAGCAGCTGGCATCCCTGGGAGGGTGGCAGGCTTCCAGGGATGGCACAGCCAGCATGGATCGTCCTAGCCTGAGTACCTGATCCCTACCTTCTGATGGCACAGCTGCTGGTACCACCACCTAACAGTAATTCTCCAAGCCTTCCCTATCCCATCCCATCCTTCTCTTCACCCTTGCTCTTGGTTTCCCTGCAGTGAATGACTGTGCCACTATCTCAATCTTCTTTTCCTCTATTCCAGTGAGCCTGTGAGACAGAGGAGAGAAAGCTGGGACTGCTGTTTCTCCAAAGAAAGGAGAGAGCTTTTGCTTTGGGGAGAAGGAAAGGAAGTAAACTCTTCCTCTTCCTATCCCCATCTGTATTTCATGGCTCTTACCCGTTTTCCTCCCTTCAAACTTGCTCAGTGCAACTACAAAATTCACTTTTACCCATCTACCTTGGGATTCTTGGGGAATCTTATGTCCTTCATACTGATGGCAACAGATACATGGAAAGAATAAATTAGTCTATCCAGAAAGTCTACAGTAGGGGAGACCCCCCAAAATTAATCTCACATGCTGTGTGTTACCCTGGCTAATTTCTTTATGTGGAACTGTATTTTTGACATGTCAATCCATGCTTCTCTCCTTTTTCTTGTAGTTTTAGGTCTTCTGAATTCAATAAAAATGCAGTTTTGCTTCCTCTGACGAGGCTGATCAACAGAATTTCCCTCGCAAGCATATCTAGGTAGCAAGAAAGTTTTGCAAATATTTGTGCAAGTGTTCACCTAGTTCATAAACTGCATGACTTAACCATGCCGAAATCTTCCTATGGGTTGGAGAGCTGCACAGACAGGGATCAGAAATGGTACCATCAAGCAAACCAGGCCAAGCTTTAGGCAGCTGGTCTAAGCAGTTGTCCTAGTGCATAGTTCATGAACGAGCCATTGGCTGCAATATGTTGGTGTTGGTCATGTATCAAATAATAATGAGCACTGAAGAGTAGATTCTGCAGATGAACGAATGGGGCTGACTCCCTCACCTTGGTATGAGGAATATGTCTCGAGGCTCATGTTTATGGAACTACAAATTTGTTCTTTGATCTCTTCCCAGTAATAAGGCTGAAGGAATGCAATTTTTGTTGTTAATATTTTGCTTAACGTTCATCTAGGGAAAGTCGTTAATATTCTGTAGCTATCTCATCAGTCTCAAGGGATATGTCATATACATTAAAGGAGACATATCAATAATTAACATAAACCCCTTCTAATCCTAAAGTCAAATATTAACATCCTCCCTTTTTTCTTTTATTCTTTTTCTTTTTTTCTTTTTTTTTTCCCTTGGCTTCTGGCAAATTCCTAAAGAACCCAAGGCTGAGAGTGGTAGAATTTTGCCCAGAGATGATGAAAATAATGAGATAGCCATGTGTCTGCATGTCTGTGGCAGATTTCAGGCATCTAAGTCTGCAGTAATCTCAAAAGTTAAGTGTGCAGGGAAGTATTTTATAATGTATTATAATCCTGCAGTTAGCGCTAATCAAGAGAATTTTCAATACCTATAAAACAATAAATTTTGGGGACAAGAGGTATTCTCCTCTGGATTAAAGCTGATTCTTTCTAAAAGTCTATTAAAAACTAATTGCCATAAAAATAATACTTTTAAATATGCATATTCAGTTATTTTCCAAATGAAATATAGTTAGATGTTTCTAAAACTGACTTATGAACCTGTACATAAATCCTTGTATTAAAAGCTCCATTTTCATCCTGTAGCATTAGCATTTAGAGCATTTTAAAAGGTGTAATAGTGCCACATGTTCAAAGCAATTCCAAATTCCAGTTAAAGAGTAACATCATGTTAAACAGCTATAAAGTTAAATATATGTGCATAATTTATTAAGTATAGGCATAAGGTTTTTTTCAAGTGTCTATGCACATCTGAAAATGGTATCTATCCCTACATATATTTACACCTGTATACATAATAAACTGCAGACTCATAGATTGACTCGGTAGAGGCATATAGATTGTTCAGATACATTCCCAAGGCATCTTCAGTCACTAACTTTTTTGTCAGTGGGAAGGAATGGGTTCTTTCATAACAATGAAATAATTCTTTGTTTTCTCCTTGCCATTTTCTTTCAAAAATTAGACATTTGGGGTTACTTATTAGCAGGAGATGATTTCTCTTGTTCTGCTGAAGGCTCAAGCAAGGCAAAGTGTTTCCTAATTCCCAGAAGGCATGTGTTATCTCGTGGTAACACACACACACATTGCAGTGTGACATTTCTCCTTGGTACAGGTAAATTGACCATACTGTATCCAGGATACAGCTTCGTGCTTCCATTAAAATTGCACTTGTATTTTCCTGCTTGCAAAATACTTTGTCAAGCTGTATAATACAGAGTAAAAATTTCACTGAGCTCTTTTACCACTGTGATTTTAATAAAAAACAGAGAAAGGCTAAACAGAAACATCCAGCAGCTAAAAACCTACAAGACTAGCATTTAGGTGAAAGCTGCTGTCTCTGCTCCTGTCCTTGTGGGAAAGGATGTTGATAATCTCATGCTCCTGATGGCCAACAGTGTGTGCATAGCTGTCTTAGAATATATTGTAAATATAATGGAAACATGCTATTGTTCAGTGTTTTCAGGATGTTGCTGCTGAGGCCTGACTATAACAAGGTTTCCTAACTTCAGTCAGCCAACAAGGCGAGGAGCCTTCTGCAAGTCTTCTCTTCCCTGGCTGCCTGCATTTCTCAACATTCTCAGTCAGGAATGCATCCAGGATGCATCCTGGCTTTCAGATTTTTCCTTGTGCTGTCAGTTCTGCAGTTAGTCACTTAAAAAGATGGACAAGTCTGTGCAGTGGGCAGCCACCTCACGTCACCTCAACCACCCTCAGGGGCTGCTCTGGTTTATTTTTCCACACGTCAGATACTCTGAGGCAGATATTCTCCAGGCTGCTAATGTCTGCTCAGGGGAGATGTAAAAACCCCCTTGTACAAGAGGCAGGGGAAGGAAGCAGAGCAAGGCAAGCCCCCCAAATCCGATATTAGTTTCTGATTGCAGCATATTTTTCTCCATTACCCGTAGCAGAGTGTCATTGTGCCACTCTCAGCTCTTTGAGTTTGAAGTCCACCGAGATCAATATCCAATGAATGTGGCCATGAGAGGACACATTAATGATAGAACAGGGAGAGGACAGTGAAAACAGCCTATTAACTGTTGCACTTGGGGATTTGCCTCCAGAAACTGAGGTCCTTCCAGATTCCCTCCAGAAAGGAATTTGCAGCCACTGGGCACATACTCTTTCTGTCAATAATTTATTGTATACTGCCAGTGAGGCAATGCAGCCCTTTCTTCATGTACAATGAGCTAGTACACTGGCAGATAAAGCCACACATGGCATATTGTAAATGTGATCTTTAAACCCCAAGGTCTTCTGTGTTACAGAATCACCAACAGAGGAATCTTTCTTCTGTTGAATGCAGACTTGGATATGGGAAAATTTTCTGTGGGGAACTCCCGTATGCCATAAATGACTACCATGTGCCATAAAATGATAATGAACCTGGTTATCTTCTAAATGCAGTCATAAATAATATTTTCCGTTTTGTCAGTAATAATCCACCTGTTTAGTTTGGGACATTAACAGGCAAAATTTTAGCAATAGCTTTTTATGCTTCTAATGCTTTCCTTCGAGAGAAAGGTGGAAAAAATCCTGGACTTGAGGGAACTGAGAGGCATACTGACTGGAACACAGCTGCAGTAGCTAGATCAACATGAAAAACAGATTTTTTTGGAGGGGGTTCGTTTTCTTTTTTCACAAAATTTTCTGCGGGACTAGCTCCCCTGAAGACGTATTTCTGAAGATGACAGCCTCTGCTTTGCATCTGTTACATATAGAGCTGAACATGGGCTCTGCAGTTTGAAACTGGATTTCCAGTTCATCAGAGTTCAAGGAACACTTGGGATTCTTTTGGCTTGGTTTCATAGCTCATTACATGGGGCAAAATCCTGGCTGTCTTGAAGTCAATGACACAAATCCCACTGGTTTCAGTGGGGAAAGAATGTCACCCCTTGTAGTTTAGAGGTCACCTACAAAAAAACATCCCACAACAACTCTGATTCTGACCGTACAGTAATTTTACCATATTTATTCATGCGCATGCTTGTCATGCTTTTAGTCTACTGGATCTATCCATTTCCCTCACTACATATTTATAAATGTTTCCCTGCCTGCCCTTCTGGGGTCCTGTGAACTATCCAAGGGGTGTGATCTTCAAATCTAAGAGACAGAAAGACCCCTAGGAAGCGCATAAGCATAAAATGCTGATAGCATTCTGGCACTTAAATTCCAGTTCCCAGTGGGGTCACAAAACAGATTCCATTTATTTTAATTGTCTCTACATCAGTTCTTTTTAGTGCCTGAGAGGTACTGGACACCATCAAACGAGATGAGCCAAAAGTGTTTGTCAGAGCAAATTGGCAATAATCTTCTGTTTAGCTATATTATTCTTTTTTTTTTTTAATCAGCACGTCTTCCTCAAATATTCCTAGCCATATATGGTATGAATTTTTTGCCTTTTTTCAGGAAATTCCTTTTCAATTTCTCTCTCTCTCTCTTTTTTTTTTTTTTAAGGCAGCCTATACTGGGAAAACATGTAAAATTTCTGGAGTGTGATCCAGTCTCTTGCATTCACATCTGATAAACTGGTGGCTCTGTGAGCCTCAGGCACTGGGAGAATATCATCATATTTATAGGGTTTTAATGATAGCTCCTACAGTTACTCCAAACATAGTATGTTACACCAATATTTTGCACCGAGTGGAGAGTTCTGCCAAGGCTCCTCGGTGTGCTTTCTCACAGCTGTGCTGCTGTCAGGCCGAAGACAATGCCTGCAGTGAGGAGTCCAGCATTCCCGCAGATGCTCAGCTGACTCGAGGCTGGACCTCAGCCAAAAGGCTCCTGACACATTGCCAGGGGCTATGTTCTATTGTATGTTGCCTGTGCATTCTCACAGTTCTTTCTAATGGGAGGATGGTTTGCCGGAGAGGTGCTGCGCGGGCTTATAGTGCGCTCTGGAAGTATATAAGGCAGAGAGATCCCTTCTGCAAAACTGACATGGTGTTATTTTCTGTGACAGCTGCGAGTTCCCACATAGATACTGTGTTTTGTTACTTTGTTTGCCAAAACATCGTTAAATTTTGTGGTGTTTAAATACACCAAGCCATGCTGGTTTGTAGTACCCTCCTTGCTGACCACTGTGTTGATGTAGCTATGACCTTTTTTGATGGGATGACGTGGGATTTTGGAAAGACAGCCCCTGTTGTGATGCTGTGTCCCTTCGTTCTGCACCTGGTGGTTTCTCTGGCAGTACACCTTGGGATGGCCACCATGAAGTAAAGGGGGCTTGGAAATCAACGTCCCTGCTTCTTCTCAGGCACTGATTATGAGGAAACTGAGTGAGTACTTCAGCAGAACATTTGTCTGCCACTGCTCTGCTCAGTGCAGCAGCACTTTGGGTGCCCTGGTGGGTGCAGCAGGGAACAGATGCCGTCCTGGGGCCACCAACCTCTGTTGCCAGAGGTTCCATTCCTGTCTGCATCAGCAACAGGCTCACACACACAGAGTTTCTCTCCAGATCCAGTTTTGCAATGACTGATCAACTGTGGAGTTGCATACGACACAGACATGCAAAGGGGTTTTATTAGCTGCACTGCATTTCATTTAGAAAAAGTCCCTTCTGACAAATGGGCTTTCTCAGGTATCTGTAGCAGCTGACGCATTAATACTTTGATTAATAATAATAATATGAAAAATAAGATGACCACACAAAATTAAATCACATGCCCCGAGTCACAGGTTGCCTGCAGAGGTAATTTATGCAAACCTAAATTCCTTTCGTGCCCTTCATGAAAGGACACCACCAGTGAGAATGGTTTTTCTTAGTGGGTTTTAACATATGTCAGTTCAGTGCTTCATACCATTATAGTAAAAACACCTTGCCTGATGCTTCTCTGCTTTCTAAAACCTTTCATCATGTTGGTTGTACAGAAGAAAACAGTGGTCTGATTCTGAACAACGGCTTTGCAGAGTGCTATGAATATGCTCTGTGATAGCTGAAGTCAGTAGCTATGCCTGTGTAGAAGCTGATGGTTCTTAGCACCGTAAGTATTTCAAGCCAAGTGTCTGATGGCTTTTGCACATTTGTGAGAGGACGAGAAAGATGCTGAAGGACTGTGGGGATCAGGAGGTCAAGAGATCCTCTGGACATGTGTAAGCCACAGAGGATACACTGGCAGGCTGCCTTGTGTGGTCAGGGAAACAGGATCAGGGAGGCACTATGCTCCCAATTAGAGACCAGAAAATAGTTGGAGGGAAGGAATGTCATGTAAGCAAGAATATGTGTTTGCATTTACTCACACTTGGAGTTAGGAGCATGGAAGGATATTATACTTTCAATAGGTGGTACTCCAATGAGGTTTTGCAATTGAGTGGCATCAGAATAAGTTTATTTTGTGATAAACAATAACAGAAAATAAATACAAAACCAGAGGTAGCACATTGTTTCTTGAATATCAAGCCCCTGGTGAACTGACCTTTTGGTAATGAGGTAGGTAAGCCACAAAGCAAGCAGACTGGAAGTTAATTGGATACAAACGAGGACCTCCACTAGAAAAGTGCTAGGGATCTGCAAAGCACACACCACAGCTTAAGAATGACCAGTGTAAGTAATGCCTTTGTTCTCATCCATCTTCTGGTGGTGGGATTGCACACTGCATGCTGTGGGGTGGCCCTCCGGTCACCCCTGAATGTGTATCTTCTCCAGAGTGCAGCGCTCTGGGGTGCAGTCATTAGAGCCAATCACAAAGGAAGTTAATCCATGACATTCCTCCCTGCAATGCCTGTGTCTGGGCTCTTTCCAGGGCAATGAGCTCCATTTCAGTCCTCTGAGGATTCTCCGGGAAATGCTTTAGGGCCTTCTCTTGGATTAGGTCCAAGTTGCCGGAACAGATCCCTCTCTTGCTCCTTTTTCTTTTTGAACTACATGTTGGTCATTCTGTCTGTGTGCATGTCCTCCTAAAACCCCAACAGTGCACTACTTATTGCTTCAGGGGAGTTGTGGCATCAGAAAGTCTAAAACAGATTTTAGAAAAGAGGAAAGGGTTTAAAGTTATACTTTCTTAAAATCAGTCCTCATGCTAAACGAAACAAAACTGCTCCCTTAACGCTTCCCCGTTTCATTTCATGCTCCGGAGTCTAGGTGAGGCAGCAGAATGTAATTCAAATTACTTTTGCTTGCTGTCAGTCTTCATGTAGCAATCATGAGATGCTTTGGAGCATGGCAAGACAGGGCAATTAGCTGGAGGAGTTGGGGGGCTGTGGTGGCCTGTATAAATAGAGGACATCAAATTAGGAGGTTGGCAATCTCACTGTACCCCCAGTTGTTTGCACAGGAGGGTAGCACAGCCTCGGGGTCAGAGAGAGCTTTGCAGGAGTCCTGGGCAAGAGAAAGGACTTTGTCACAACAGTGGCCCTGTGGGTTCTTCAGTAGTCCTCTCTGTGCTGGGTTCTTGTGCAATTTTCAGCCCTGCTGGTTTGTGCAGCACTGGCTGCTCTCATAAATCTGCTGACTGAATCCCAATTCATACACAAGATCAAAGGAGCTTGCAGTGGGGTTTATGCTGTTTATTTGGTTGTCTTCAGTGCCTGTGCTGCAGCCTTGGGCGCTTTGCAAATACACAACCACTCTGTAACATCCAGAGCCTCTGCCTGCAATACCTGCAATGAGGTGGCCCAGCTGGTCCTTTGCCAATTAATTCACCTGGAGCTCTCCAGCTTTGCCTTGGTAAGGCGGCCAGTGTGGTGTGTTTGTTATTTCCTATTTGTCTCAAAAATGTTCTCTAAAGGTGCCTGCATTCTGGTGCTTCTTCTGGGATAGGCTGCAAAGGTCTGTACGGGTGCCACTGAAACCTCTCTCAGAAAAGGCACACAGTGCAGGCAGCTACTCTTCTTTAAAATTTTGGGGGTTTCATAGACCCCAAAACTAGCCTTCTATGAAGTGGTGACCCCAAACCTTCTGGCTCCTAAACTAAGCCTAGCCTGGGAAACTGGGCAAGTCCCGGCACTAAGCACAGCTTGCCAACGCTTACACAGCCCAGAGCTGCATGGCACGAGGTGACAGTGACCACGGCCCGTATTTGAGCCCAAAAGCTGCAGCCACAGTTGCAGGAAGCAGAGATACGGAGGATGTGGTTCTAAGCACAGAAATTCTGCAAGACCATTAAGATTTGCTTTCTTTTGCTAAGTTGTTCCTGACAACAACCTTCTCAGAAACCTTGCATGCCACGTCTGGTTGCTACTCTACTGGTTTTCATTTTACCTCTGAAAATTGATTTCAAACTCAAAGACATCATGACACAATTCAGCTTTGCTCCTTAGCACCACTGTGGGACCGCAACCTAAGAAATTAAGACAAATATAAGCTATTACTGATAGAGGTGAGCAACATATCAGTCTTTTAAGTATACCACTGGCTGACTTCACATTCCAGAGAGTCCACACAGATCATTCCCTGGATAGTGCGGTGAATCATTTGCCCATCCCAACGTTTTGTTAGAACAACAACTCTACCAGTCATCTGATTTGTCAGACAACTGGATGATGTCAGATTTCTCCTCTGTGTCTCACTTTGTGCCCCCAAGGCTGAGAAAATGGATTGATTTTAAAATGGGATCATTCGTGCCAAATTTCCTAAGAACTTCAAATGAATACCCTCACTCAGTCATGACAAATGCTTTCTCAGATTCTGAGAACATGTCCACGGTTTGCATGCTCCTCTTTGGGTTGAATAACAAAGAACCTCCACTCATAAAGGGATCTTTCAAGAAACTTCTTGTAAATCAATCACTGACAACTGCACAGTCAGTCTTCTTGGTCTTGTCAGTTTTTAATTAAAAAGTTGCGCCAACAAGTGATGACAGATACGAGCAGCACAGCCTTCCTTAGAATATCCAAATATGCCTAAAGGTGAGCACGCAGGACAGGTTACTGTGCTGCTCACAGAATAACAGCTGAAAATGACCTGCCACGTAGAAACAAAAAACAAACTTTAAAAGACAGATTTGTAATTTGTGTATGCCCAAAATGTGCTCTCTAACATTTTGCCCTAATCCTGGCCTGGATGTAGCCCCAGAATAAAGAAGGTGACTGGGTTTACTCTGGCATCCTTTGATGATGTGACATCATTCCCTCACCAGTGGTAGCTTACAAGGAGTCAGGAAATGATAGCTCTGTGTTTCCATCCATCTATTCTCCTAAAAACCACTTGGCTGTTTGGATTTTAAATGAATTAATGTGCTGGAAGGAGGAAACCTCTGTTCCAAAGATATCCAACACTAAGGGTCTTTCCCTTCACTTCACCACCTCCTGGTGATTTTAAGCAGCGCCTGAGAAGCATTGACACACATCCTTACAGGATGCCAGCAGATGTTCATGCAAAAATAGCGAAGACCCAGAACTGACAATCCAGATGATATGAGGTGAAAGGAAAGAAATTCAATATTTTTTGGAGGTTAAATCTTCTCAGGATGACTTTCAACATCATAGAGAGAGCAAGAGAGAGAGAAAGAACAACTCAGTTTAAAAGTATTTCTTTCAAGGCAGATAACCTTAAAAATACAGAGAAGAAACCGACTGGTTTGGGGCTTGTGAAATCTTTTGTTCATAGATTTCTATGTAACCTTTGTAGTTTACTGCTTGGTCAGGAAGCAGAGATTAAGAAAATTGGACCTGATTCACAAGAAAACTTGAGGCTCATTTGGAGACCTTTTTATCTTTGACCCTAAATATGAAAGTTTACATTTTTATCATTCAGTCAGTCAACTGTGGATTGCCTAAGATATAGGGACTTACTGAGGATTTGTAGAAGTCTTCTCAAAAGGCTTTTTTTCTACACTATCAAGTAATTCTGGCTGCAACTTCAGATTTCCCCACTCGTTTTGTTTTTATTTTATGTAACATTGTCTGTGAATAAAGTAACTTAGAGAGAGTAGAACAAAAAAAAAAAAAGGATCATTTTTCTTAACTTTATCTGAGCACATGACATAGCTTTTCATTTCTCACTTTTTCTGGTACTTCACCTGCGTTTCTAGTTAGGGCTCATTTCTACCTATGGGTCCAGTAGTATTGACTACTGCAGTTATGTGGCATTTTATTCTCTGAACCCTCTTTTCCTTGCATTCTGAGTAAACAAGGCAGATCATGGGTAAAATATACTCTCCTCCTCCCAATAAATTATTTTACCCCTTTTTAAAGAGCCAGTACCTTCCCATACTTTCTTTTCCTGAGGTTTGCATTACTGCTTAAAAAAACCTGAAGAAACACTGGCTTGACCTGTAGCTTCTAGACTTTTCTGTAACTACTGTCATTAAGAGGAAAGGATAGTACTGTGGTTATAGTATTGCATTTGGACTCAGAATATAGGGAAGCAGTCCCCTAAAAGTTATTCCAGGCCTCCTTTGGCAGAGAGCTACAAGGCTTGTTTTCAAAGCTGGCTTCTGATTTTTGTTGTGTTTGGTTTTGCTTGTCCGGTTGGAGGCCCAGCCTTTAATGCCTCCAGCTCAGCAAGAAGTCTGTGGGACCTGCAGTTTTTGCCATGTGTTAATCAAGGTCAAGGTGCTCCCAAACAACCAGGAGTGGCATATCCCCAAATTAGAAGCCATGCTTGAAAGTCAGGATTTTAATCTCTTGTGATAATTCAGAATACCTACTTTAGGTGGCAGGGGACTTAACTGACTCTATAAGGAGCCTAAGGCTCCTATGTGCCAAGGCAGAAGCTTAAAGGTTGGCAGAATGAATATGTAATCCCCTGTAAATTGGGATACTGTCCCATCACACAAGGCGACTGTGAGGCTTTGGAAGTGCTCAGAGACTCTCAGGTGTCCATCAAAGACAATACATGGAAAAAGCAGAGTAGGGCACTGATGCGCCTTCGGTTGTGCTGACTGCAGGCACAGAGCTACCGATTTACAAAAATCCCTTCAGCAGGGTCCTGTTTAACTGTATCCAGAAATCGCAGCAGCATCCATATCTTTACAGCAGGGATAAGGAATGATGGTGAGTAGCCAAGCAGAAGGTTAAGATATTAAATTAGGAGGCTGATTCTCATCTTTTTTTATGCTCATTCAAACCAAGAGCATCTCTTCTAAAACTGATGGATTTTCCTCTGTGAAGTTCCTTCAGTGGAAATGAGAAATGGGTTCTGACTGACAGAGACTCCTCAGTTTCAGGTGCCAGTAGGTAGGCAATACATATGGACAGCGAGAAAGAGCTTAAGTTCAGTTTAATGCTCTTAATGACTTACTATATATTCTAGTGAGTTTGATGTCACTTTGGGATATCATGAAACACTACTAATAATGATGATACTATCACATGAAGACTGGCTTTTACCCTTACCAGAGCCCAGCACAGCAGCATGGAGAAAAGAGGGGATAGAGGAGACAGAGACCCTTCATATCTTTTCCCTGTCTGTGCTGTCCACAGGCACTCAAGAAAAGCTCACTGTGTCTTCGGCAACACAAACATGCTTTGGATGGTGGTCAAAGAAAAGAATAATGGCAACACCAGCAGCTACAACTCTGCCAAATCCCTTCCTGATGTGGGATTTACAAAGGTTATCATGGACTGGGGAATAATTTCAAAGGACTTCTTTATTGCTATGGCCTGGGGCCAGGGGAATAAACCTTCTGAAGTAGAGGAGGATTCCCTTTACCTCAGGCTATTTGTTCTAGCTGTGAACACAGTGCAGAATTGGACTTACCAGTCTGTCCCCTCCAGAGGATCCCCAAAATCTCTTCTTACAGCACCTAAAGAAAATCAGCTGCTTCTGGAGATGAAAAGATTAGAGCTGAATTTGCCACTACCCAAAGCACATTGTGTAACACTATAAAGGGAAAAGGCTGGGCCAATGTCAGGGGAAATACGTGCTCCTATAAAAGCAGCACCAGGAGAGAGATGTCAGGAACTGATTTCCAAAGCTTCATGTGAAATTCTGAGACAAGACCAGAGAGATCTATTTTTATAAACTTAACAGATAAACTGAGCAGTTAAAAAGGGGATTTTTTTTTTGTTTTTCTCAAGTCTCTGGTCTGAGGCAAACACCCCATCCGCTCTTTCGAAAGTCCCAGCCTTCCTTTTTAAAAACTATTTTTATTTCTTAGCAGACAGTTATTACTTCCTCTAAGTCAGACATCATCTAAAGCTCAGGTAGGGGATTAAACATCAAACTTTCCTCTTCCTAAAATGAAGGTATAGGAGCTCCAGAGTACATGCAGTGGTATTGAGGCAACAAATGGGAAATTCCTTGAGATGGTGTTTGATGCTGGGACGCTACCATCGCCATCAGGACCTCTTCAAGGCGTCCAGACTCATTGGAGTATCTCTACTCCTTTTTTTTCTCTCCAGTCCCTCATTTAATTGAATGCTGGAGCCTGTTGGATCACCAAGGCTGGTAGAAATCACTATTATGCCTTTATTTTTTGCTTTCTAATGGAGATGTTCTAAGCTTGTATAATCTTTGTGTCCCGGGCAGGTTGACACAGTTGTGGTTTGCAAATGAAAGAAGGGTAGAAACTTTCATTCTTTGCTGTCATTAGTCACAAGGTTGCAGCACAGTCACCCTATTTTGATTGTGCCCTATAGTGTGACAGACGTGCTCAGACACTGATTGCTGGTTTACTGTGGAATATACTGAAGCCTCATTTTTTTCCTCCCTCTTTATACATTTTCCCAGTCTCTTCTTTCCACAACAATCACAGCTGCCATTATTCTTTGCCTAAAGAGAAATCCCCAGCCAGTCATGAAGCAGACTGCAACGCTGGGAGTGGCCATACGCTGCTGTCAGCTTTAATGCACATCCTTTTCATTGGCATTAAAGCTTGGGATCACGTGGAGCTGAACATCACAGACTGAGGGCACGGTATGAATGTGCATGTGCAATCACAGGACTTATCCCTCCGTCAGTGGGAACACAAAGCCCATCCCCAGGCCATTATTCATTCGATGTCCTGCCTTTTCATCAGTTAATTAGGACCTACTTTTGGATGATTCTGAGTCCATCTAAACTCCAGGTAACTTCAAGGACGCTAGGAGTAAGGTTTCCAAGCACCGAGCACAAAAGAATAACGAGAAAACCTACCCCATACCAGGTCTCATTGCTTGGTTGGTTTCTTGCTCAGAAGTGAGCCTCAGAGCAGGTTGTCTTCTTGTCTTACATGGTAAGACTGATGATGAAGAAGGTTTTTGCTGCGGATTCCACCCTGAGCAGCTCCTTCCTGGAATCACTCCTGAAAATGAATTTACAACTTCAAGACTACACCTGCACAGGAGATGCCTGTGGCAGTCTGCAGGGAATGTGGCTAATTAAATATGAACAGATTTTCAAAGATTGCTTCATCCAAGAAGCAAAAGCTAAATAATTATATGGAACAAGATGATTACCTGGAACAAGATGATAAAACTCCTGATGTTCCTGTTTATAGTATGACTGTGAAGCTTCTCTGTTAAAGCTGGGATGCAATGCATTATAGTTTATTGCCTACTATTACAAGAAATAATGCTGCCGGTATTCTGTGAGAATCATGCTTTTGTTCCAAATAAAATCCCACCTGGAACTGACCCATCCAAATATTTCCCATGCTTTTCCCGGGTTTATCCTCACCTAGGAGGAAGGAAGGCTTAAGAAGGGAGAATTATGGTTTTGCCACATATATCAAATACATCTGGGAACTTTGGTAGATGTTGAAGGAATGGTCACGTCTTTACAGGAAGAAAAAACACCCCAAAGCACATTTCTACAGGACGGCAAGTTGCAGTGAGAGGGTAGATCTCTGACCCTATGCCGCTTCTTTTGTGTGATGAAAATGTGCTGATGTAATGGCCACAGCTACCCCTCTCTCCTGGATTTTGTTACAAAAAGGAGAGCTTTGCCACTGCATGCGCTTGGTCAAAAGCTACCGGAGATCTTTTGTTCCCCGTCAGCCGGGGGAGTGATTGCAGGGTGTGCCCAGTCCATGCATCCAGCCACTACACAAGCAAACCCAGCAGTTAAAATGTTGATATTCATGATGATTTAATTCCTCTGACCTCTCCGTGGCTGAGTTCCAAGCTCTGTGCAGGCTCTGCTCTGCTCTCCACCCTGCCTCTATGCATTTTTATTTATATCCACTTTTTTTCCTACCTTTCGCTATTTCTTTTAAAGACACTTGGGATTCTGGAGAATAAAATAGCAGCTCATGAGAGGTGCCAGTGTGTCATACCACGAGTATAGCTCAGTACAAGTGCTGTCTAAACTCAACCTCAGTACTCACCATATTTCACCAATGACCCTTTGCAAGACATTAAATTACTGCTCGTCTCAAAACCAGTCCTCCTTCCTTCTTTACTCTCTCTCACATCTTCCCTAAAGACATTTAGAATGACCTCTGCAGCTTGGTTTCAAAAATTTCAAGATATTTTGGCATCTGCCGTTGTAAGTGGTCTTCAAGCTGTTGCTCCACACCCCTGTCAAACTCCCCCTGAAATGAATCTTGTAAATAGGGATCAGATCCACTGGGGTTTTAATGGACCACTTAGGTCTCTGAAAAATTTTTAATTTATGTTAGACTGCTCACATCTTAACAGCTAAGTATGAGTTGAAAAGTCTTCTTGGATCAGGACTTCTGGTTTTACCTGGGATGGTATCTCAGGATTTGGGATCTGCATTTCTATGTGGCCTTTAGTGTGTCTGCATAAAATTTCCTATAGACAGAGATCCTGGAGTCTCTGTGTTACAGGGCTGAGCAGCCCATTTCAAGTTAAAAAACCTTTGATTAATAACATCTCTGTTTTAGGTGCTGTTTGTTTTTAACCATTTGTGCAATACCTCAAGCCAATTGGCAGGAATAATTGGCTAACAATGCTATATTAATTAATATCATAGAATCACTTTGAAGGAAAGAAGAGCTAATTAACTACAAAGCATTAATACTCCAACTGGGAGAGAACCCAAGGGAAAAGGTCTACAGTGTAATTAATACAGAATACATTTTTTCTTCCTGCCCTACAATCTCCCCATAGTCCCAGGCACTAATGACTTTCACTTGGCTTTCTGAATGGTTTTCTGCTCTCTATCAACCTATCCCACGCTTAAAAATATCCAGAGGTAATTTGTATTATTTTTTTTCTTTCTTGACCTTTTCTTTCTGGCAATTCCCTCGATGCAAATTATGAACTCAACTCTTGCCCTTGCTCCTGTGAAGTGCTTGTGAAGCAGGTTCTTTCTGATACGGAACGGCTGTCCTGGTTAAGATCCAGTCTCCAGCAGTCAGTAACACAGGCACGGCAGGAGAACAGGGCATGCCACAGCAACCCTTTCCATTCTATACTTTCCCTTCCTACTGCACATCCCACATTTTTCCTGTGAATGTCGGATGACTCACTGATTTATTACAGCCTTTTTATAAAAATCTAGTTGGCAGTCAATCTGCTTCAAACCACACTACATTTTATTTGTTTGCTGTTCTCTAGTAACAATCCTCAAAAAAAAAGGCTAAACAAAATTACAAATTATAGACAATTAAGGGGGAAAAAATTAACAAATATGTGCTTGTTTCTATAAAATTCCAACTGAAAGCATACTGCCCTGCTTTTTGTGCTTGGACTTCAACCACTTGCACAGAAACACCCGTGAAGGTGCCCTCGAGTGAGGAGCTGGGCAAGGGCACAGGGACAATGGTCAGAATAAACACATATAGTGAAAATAGCTACATTCTCACTATAAAAATATCCCCCTGCTAGAGTTTGGGCTGAGATAACCGATGACATCCAGGAAATAAATGTTTACCAATGCCTAAACCAGAATTTATAAACATGCAATAGCAGCTTCAGTGAACTAGCCATCAAATCCTAAAACCTTCGTCCATATGAAAATGCTGAAACTACTTTGGTATAATTGAGAGAGTAGAACAAACAAACCAATAAAAAACAACTGTAATACTGAAGCATTTCCACAGCATATGGCTTATTCCCTGCTAAGAAGCATCTGCAGCAGTGATTATGCCTAATTATTCAGTTCAAGAAAAAAAACCAGAAATTAAAAGAGCCCAGGACTTCAACTTACACAGTTCTTAGGATTTATTACACAGTTAGCACAGCCCATACACCCGAGTCAGGTCTAAGTCCAACGTGGAAAATACAGCTGTGTGGTATTGCTAGGAGAGCGCTGTCTCATTAAAGCGTCTGCTCCTTCAAAGGAAAGGTTAAATCAAGCTCCCTAATCTCTGGATGAATAATCTCATTATTTTCCTGAGAAAACATCTCACCGAGCAAATACAGTGGAGTCTTGCCCAGACATGTTTTCTATAGGTGGGAATTGGCAATACGTGGATGAGGGCGTGGAATGGCCCTTCTTGGTGAAGTCTCTCTCTATTAATCATTGCATGTCTCATAGCTGACAAAAAGTGTTGATGGAATGGGTTTAGGCACACTTTTGAGTTAGAACAAACCCCATGCCACACCAGCTCGGCTAACATTGGGTATTGTGTTTGTAGTTGCCTGGTGTGATGCAATGGAAAATTGCAAATAAAATTCTGATGTGCTGTCAGCTCCCGTGAGCTTTATCTGCAGGCAAGAGGGTGTCACAGAAACAGAGCAGCTCCCCAGGTCTTGCCACAGACACCTCCCTGGGACAGGGGGAGGAGGGGAAGACTGAGATTACCATCGTGATAAGTGATTTTTCTCACAGAAGGGAGTTTGATTTTGAGAGCTTTCCATCTTTATTTTGTTTATCTAGGCTTGAATTTCCTTTATCACCCTCTGTAAGTCTGTTTAATCCACATGGGCTGAATTCACCTGCCAGTTTACAGAGCTAGACAATGCACCGTGATCCCCGTCACTGGCACTTCATGTAGTGAAAAGTTCCTGCCACCTCTTCTGAGAAGTTCTAACACCTTTATTAATTGTTTCATGTTTATTAATTTTTTCACGTTTATTAATTGTTTCACCTTTGTTGTTTCAGTAATTGTTGTCATGCTGAGAATAAAAGTCTGGCAGCTTTGAAATCTGGCAGGAAGCAAGCGATCAGCAAAGAAAATACCTCATTTTTCTTCTGTGAATTTTTCTTCAGGTATTGCCATAATAGAAATGATTGAAAATTTACTAGTTCCTCACTCCTGGAGGAATTGCTGAAAGAAAGAATATTGGCTGCATATCACATTGTTGCTGATTGCAAATATGAGAGAGGGATTCGCATACCACCACGGCAGATGTGAAAACCGATGTAGCACAGGCAGTGCTTGAAAACTGCTGGAGCAGAGGGAGCAGCAGGTCTGGGAAGCAGGAGCAAGTCCAAGCTTCTCTGGCCATCACCTGGTGGTGTTCCCTGTCTGAAAGACACACAAGATCCTCCAAGATACTTCCTTCCCCATCCTCTCTCCACGTTATTCCTTACCACATCCCTTGGGTGACCTGGAATAGGGTTTTCCTGGGTGTACCCTACAAGCTGCAGACTCTCTTGCCTGATAACGTGTCCTTATTTTTTTTTCAGAGATTCTAGCCTATTCTATGAGTAAAAAAAAAACCCAACCACCTCCAGTCCAGCCCCAAGCTTCTCACCCATTTTACTCTGGGTTGACTGGTTGTTGCCTGAGGGAAAAGCATTGCATTCTGGCACTTACCACTTATCCTGGCTGTCAGCCCAACTGGCAGGTCACCCACAGCAGCCTCGGGAGAGAGCTCGGATAGGTTTGGGACTGGGGCCAGCTTTCCCAGATAGCACCAGGGAGGTGGAAATAGCCATGTTTGTTGAAGTAGCTGAAGGTGGAGCTGAGGGTCCCCTCCACTGGGCTGAACAAATGTCTGTGCAAGATAAGAGAGATTCACGGCTCACTGGGAGGTTTTCATCTCCCACCTCAAGCTGCCTCCACACACAGCTCACAAGGTGCTGCTCTGCTCTCTGACAGGAGGAAGGCAGCTGTTGTAAATACCTTTGCAATTTAAATCCTCAAGGCAGCAGGTTCAAAAACCAAACCTTTGACAAATCCTTACAATGCTGTTGTTACCGTGTACCGTCACCAGTAAATTATTTTACTGGAGTCCTTACAAAGTGGAATTACAAAATGGGTGGAAACACATTTAAAGCAAAGCAAAGCAAAGCAAAGCAAAGCAGTGGGATAAAAGGGTTTGTCTGGACCTTTGGCAGTGGAAATGGAGGAGCCATGAGTGGCACAAAAGCCATTGCTCACTTTTCCTTCACAACTCACCTCCTGGGCTTCTCCAGCTTGTCAAGTTTAGTGCAGATGCATGCTCAAAAGCTATGCCTAGAGCATGTTCAGTTAAACATTCAAACCGGGAAATATTTATGCAAAAACTTCTTGCCATATTCACACAATTCCAGGGCCTTTTCTTCTGTTTTTATTACAAGGGAACAAAAACAGGTAGAAAACCCTGTTGTGTATAATGTTCAATATAGTTTTTAAAATGTGGGGCTTGAACCTAAGGAAGCAAGTGACATCTTCTGCTTCTCTTGCATTTTTGTAGGGTCTGCATGAGTCAAGTTTGAATGCATGGCCAAAAAAAATAATGCAGATTCATGAACCAAAGGTAATATCCTTGACTTACTGGCACAAAGCACCTTTTCCCTGCAGATAGTCTACTCTGCTTCAATCATTTGGCTCTTTATTTTTTAGCAGCTTCCAAAAGTGATAAAATGTATATTGCTACAATATACATTTTGGACGTACATTTTCAAGGCCTTAAGACCATGAAGTCATGCTTGTGTGTATCATTCTTTCCATTAGTGATGAGCCTGAGGTGCTGAGTTTATTCCTGAATCCAAATGGGTATTTGGAGCCTGTTTTTTCATCTGGATACATGATCAGATGCCTTTCCTGACTAAACATGTTTCTATATATCTATTTTTTGAGTATTGGGAGAAAAATATAGTCAGCTTTGTGTTACTACTGAATATGACGATCAGTATTTCTTTTCATGATGAGGATAAAATAAGGTGGAACTGTAGTGACTGAACAATAAGTGGAATCCTCACAATCTTCTGAAAATTTTAGTCTGTTATGCATCTGTCTGGATTCAGAATCTTTTCACACTTCTTTATTTTTAGCTTGAGAAAGAAAGAGAAAGTGTTGTCTAGACTCATCCCTATAGAGGATTAGCTGTTCAAGGGGAAATACACAGCAGGCATGGGTACAAAGATTCGGATGGGAACATTGCTGTAGGTTTGCACACTGTATCCTGCTGGATAATTCTTTCGTTTGGGGGTGTGCCTAAGTACAGACTGCCGTACTGCTCCACAAAGTCACACTGAAGTTGATATTTAGGAGTGTCGAGACTGTCCAGGCTCTGCAAGAGTCTGGGCGGTCTCTTGGGGTTTGTCCTTGAGGCAAAAATTGCTGTTACTGAAGGCAAGAAAATGAATTTGTGAGGTATGTTCTCTGTTTGCTGTACACAGGCCAGCTAAGCACCCTTTGCCCTGAGCCTCGAGGCTGGTTCCTTGTGCAGAGTTTTGACTGCTGTCAGGATCAGTGCCATGGTAAGGAGCAAACTGGGGACCCACAGTGGGCACAGAGGGTTTTACGTGCAGCCCTGGCAGGCAGCACACAGGCCTTCCAGGGAACACGGCAACAAACGTCTGTAAAACGGGCATAATAATCCTTAATTGTCTCCAGTGTTGGAAGCTTAATTAGGAATTTCAAATCATCTTGAGCTCCTCCGAGGGATGGCGCATATGCTGATACAGTGAGTAATTTGGCACAAATGTATTATCACACCTACAACTTTATTACCATGCGGATGTGCCAGGGCAAATAGAGCAGTGAATGTCCCAAATGCTGTGGAGACAAACAGCTCTGGAATTGCCTGAAGACCTCTAGCAGAAGAGAGGGATACACCTTCTGTGCACAGGCTTTATTACAGCACACGCTGATATATCAGCAGCCCACAGCTTTTCATCCCTATAGACCAAGGCATCCATAACCACATTCTTTCTGGCAGCACAGAGATACATCCATGGTTCAAAACCTTTCAGGACACCTTGGGGTTATAGTCACAGCCACAACTTACTGGCAGTGCACAACAGATCTGTCTGTAGTGTGCAGACTTTCTGGCAACACAGCTGCATCCCCAGGGCCTGGCTTCCTACAAGCAGTGACACACCAATAAGACCCATCCCTTAAGGCAGAGAGATGATACAGAAACACCTCACATTGCAAAGGGAGATGCCTTTGAAAAACACTTTAAAAACCAAAAAAAACCCCAACCACTAGATAACAGGGGCTTTAATTGTTACTTAAGTGCCAACAATGTCAAAGCTATCTGTGCATGAAGTGAATGTTCAATATTAATAAAATTCATTCCGAATGAACAGTCTGTGTGTTCTGCTGAGCTGTACAAACCACGAGAGCTCTCTGCTCTTGTGGTTTGTGTTTCCACCACGAGCCCCTAATAATGAAAGCACTGACCCAGCAATCAGCATTTTGAGTGCAGGCCCTGAGATTGCTCAGCTGGGTATAGTTTCTCTCTCTAGAAGAGAGCATGTAATGCAATTAATCCAGCTAGTGGTGCAGTGTGTTAGGGGCTGGCCACTCTTCTGCACAAACAGAACAGCTGACATTCTAGTGTTTCCTTATTTCTGAGCACTTGGCTGTCAAAGCTTATGTTGTTCTTCGACACAGGGAAGCAAAAAGGAAGGGGGGAGTTATTTAATATTATACAGCAGATCCAGATTTGTTGTTATTTAGGATTATAGTTAGAATGAAATACTGTGGGATTTACTTTAATCTCCACAAGGGACTAGGTCTGTTTGGAAATGCCAGTGTGTATGCTATAGCTGATCTACTGGGAATCACTTAGACCCAGAGCTTTTTTTTGTGGTGGTTGTGCTCATGTTATGCTCAAGAACTGTTCAAAAGGGGATCTCCGTTTCCAGGTGTTTTGCTGGCTGCAGCTGAGTGAAATGTTGGGAACGTAAAAGAGTTTTCTGTTGCCTTGTGGCTTCTGCTCTCAGCTGGGAGGGCAGCCAGGAGAGCTGGAGGCAAGTGGCTGCCAGACTGCTTTTTCTCATCTTGTTCAGTCCAGGGCAGCCATGCCACTCCCCCAGCACCACGTCCTTCCAGGACTCCAGGAGAGGACAGAGAAGGACATCTCTGCCACTTTCACGCCTCCAGAGGAGAAGGAGAGTGGAGCCAGCACTCTCTGTGCAAAGAAGAAAATTATTAGAAGTAATTTTTAACGGCCTGACGTATAATAAATAAAAGTCACTTGCATTTTGTCTATAATGTGGCAATAATAGATGCCCATTACTTGTTGGATGTGATAGAGGAGGGTCCTGGAGAAACCCAGGTTAGTATTTGGAGTGGATTGATCAGACTTGTCTCCAGCAGGCCTAACTCACCCCGAGTGACTCTGCCTGCGCTCCAGCTCGTTGCTATAGCCCAGTGGTGGACAGGCTGCACTGCACGGGGTAGTGAGAAGTCACTTCGGCTGGAAAGTGCCTTCAGGTGTGGGACTGCGTGTAAGGGTGGTGGGCACTTGCAGTTGAGGCTCATTCACCTTCCCCTGTGGATTGAAAGGCAAGAAAAAAGCCCAATCCAGAGACATTCAATAGCCATAATGGCAGAAGGATTGTCCCATGGAGCCTCCAGCATTGGAGACCGAGAGTTATGAGCACATGTGTGGATCAGTCTCAAAGGTGTGGCTCCCTCAAGAGCCTGAGTCGTCATATACGGCTGGAAACATGAGATAAGCCCCTTCCAAGCATATCTGACAGGTCTGGAGAATGGGACTTGGCAGAGCTGCTTGCAGCACCGTAACTTGTATGAGAGGTGCTGCAGAAACATGGAAATGGGGATGGATGAAAGGAGATGAGTGTTCTGCTGCACTTGCATCTCACCACCTTCTCTTTATTCAGCTATTTGCTGCACCGTGGTTTGGTGGGGGAGCTGACAGCATTCTCCACGCGTAGAGGAGCTGGTAAACTGCACTGTTCTGCTTTATGATAAAGCACTATCAACACTGTTTACAGAAAGAAAATATAGTCCATATGTTTAAGGAAAGCGTGTAAAAGAAGTTGCCAGCACAGCTTGTACTTAATGGAGGTGAGAACAAAAATGGACAATAAAAATAGTAATTAAGAAAAAAATATTAAGGCTTGTATCTTGGACAGGAAATCGAAAATGAAATATTTCCAGTTTGTTGGGTTATGCCAAAGTACAGTATGTCTTGCTAAGCTATGTCAGGCTCCATTCCTACTTCAAAGTTTACTTTGATCTTCCTCTATTTACATTAGCCTTTGCCACAGTATTCACAAAGAGTTTTCGATGACTGCTCCAAGTCATATATTACACTCTGCTAAGGCGAGTTTTAAGTCACTATTGTGATGGTGCACATTATCTGGTGTAACAACAATAACCCCAGCAGTATGAAGTATTACCCTTATTCCTTTAGCACACTCACACCAAAATTTATACAGTCTCGGTGGTGGTTGCACATAATTAGGAACGGGTTCTAAAGAACCCTCCCCAAAGTTCTGTGAATGTTCCCTTGTAGACCCAAACCTCATTCTCAGCATGCTTTTTCACAGAGTGTGCTCCCTGAGAATGGTACATTGTGGTACGTAATGTACAGGAGCAAACTCACAGGGACACAAACAATTGCACGAGGACAACCAGCCAAGGAAGGATCAAGCCAGCCACCAACAAATGTGGTGGTAGAAAGTGACTCTGCATCCCACCCATATGCACAGGCTTTTTACCTGTTTTGCTTAGGTATAAGCAATTTGCATGCTTGAGTACAACAGAAAATCCAGCCCGAAACACAGAGTCTCTTCGGCATCTATTAGCGCTCCCTTGCCTCATGCCATGGACCTGGGCAGGCAGGATGGTGGCTGGCTTGGTCATTCCTATGGAAATCACAAGGAGACATGGCTTGTCCAAATTTCTAAACATCCCAAGGATGAGGCAGGAAGTGTCACGGCATTAGCTCCTGATTATTTCATGACTTATAGCCAGGCCTATTTAGGAAGTACCATAACAATAGCTTTGTAACAAGTGTCATGATAAATTCATTAGCATGCCAAATCCTAGATTTTTCCCCTCCCACTGGCTTTGGTTAGGTAGTTGGAAGGATGATGCAGTGGAAAGACTGGTGAGATGATCAAAGCATTAGGCCAAGAGTTTAATTTTCATTAAGGCCATCTTAGGCTCCTGTAGAGCCGGGGAATCCTAAACCAAGCAGATATTCCAGCAGTGACAGACAGTGTGAGAGCGCTGTGAATGACTTTGAATGCAGATTTTATTCTGTAATTTACACCAGTCAGAAGGCTACAATAACTATATCACTCACAGAGAGTGGAGAGCATGAATATTCCACCACATTTTCCAGAAGCCAGACAGTTGGTACAGAAGACATTATGCAAACACCAAGCTTCTCTCTCCCATTAAGAATCTGTTGCAATCCATGTAATGTTCCAAACCTGAATGTGCTTAGGAAAACACATAATTCTTAAGATTAGAAATTTAGTTTTATTTATGTAGCAATCTACCATGTTTCCATCATCTTTTAGAATAACAATAGGAAACCAAGTGATGTGTTCTGCCATCCACACTGAGGAGTAAAGGGAGGAAAACCAACCTCACACCCTGCAACACATGCACAGCAGAATGCCTGGGAAAAGAGACTGTTTATTTACCATAATGCCATTTTAGGAACATTTGTATTCTTACCAGTATTTCTGGTTGCAATACTGCATTTACATAATAGAGTTTTTAAAACCAAAAACATGCTTCATTAATTAGTGAAAAATTACTAAGTAGTAATAAATCAGTAATAAGAAGCTATGGCAAAATATTTCAATGGCCTTATTTGAAAATTAATCTGGAATTACTAGTTTGTGAACTGCTGATTTTTTCTGTTGACTGGGTTGTTTAAAATGGAATGTTAAACACTAAGTAATTCTCATTTGATACTATGCAGTGTATGCAAATTGTGAAAGGAATGGACAGACAATTAGAAATCCAGGAATTTAGATATGACAATGGATCCAGTTAATTTTTTAATAATTTTCTTGAATTTTCTATGTCTTAATTTCTCTGTCTTTTGGTCTGAGAAAATAATGTATTCTTATTCTGAGTAAAACATTATGAGATCACCATATACGGTTTTATTCATAAATACAAACCATTTTAATTTTGCCTGTAGAAAATATGGTCAATATTTCATCGAATACAGACCACTGGGTTTTAATCTTCCCTCTTTAACATCACTAGCACTGTCCTGGGAGTACTGCTAACTATAAACAAAAGTCACATCCTTTCTGCTTTCATCATACGCCTCAGCAGATGGCGTGGAGTTTGGGGAAAAGACCCTGTGATAGTGAAGAGGTGTAAGACTGAAGTAGGAGAAGAGACAGCTACCATATTCCAAAGTGGAGGTGAAAATGGAACTGGACCACTTTTTTTGACACTGAAACTACTCATCTCCACTATTAAAGAAAAGAAAAGTGGAAATGCTGGATATTAAAAGTCTGTGTCTGCTATGTTGTCCTCGGTCAGCTGTTTATAAAATCCAGAGAGCAGCTGAAAATAGAGCCTGTAGGAGGTATTGTCTGTGGGAAAGGAGACTGAAAATCATGTGAAGCACAAAGGCACCAGAGATTAAAGATAGGATGTGCTCCTCAAGCTCAGATAGGAACATAAACACTCTGGACTTCAAAATTCCAGATTTGGATGATTTCCGTTACAAAATACAGAACATTTTTTTCAGAATCCAAACCCAAACTCCATCAAGTTCATAAGAGAATGAATGAAATGGTTTTTGTACTTCAGGGTGTAACTTGCAGTCGTGTCAAATCTTTGTAGGTCCATTAATCTCACTGAGAATCTGACCTAAAAGTTTTAATATTCTCTCTATTTTTTTCCTAAACCTTTGTTTAGGAAATATTAGCAGTATTATCAGTCATGGACTGGAAATGTCAGAAATGGTTCATTAAACCTCCAAACACCAAAGACTCATTTTAGAAATGCATTAGTGGGAAAAAAAAAATATTACCATATTGTTCCGTTCATGAGTACATTATAACCTGTAACAGGCAGGTAATCTCTTTTCCAAGATGCCTTTTTTCTAGAGTTTTTATTGAATTGAATGCAATTATATAGCTCCTGCTCGTATGATTTTTTTCTCTTTCAAAAGAAAAAAGCATCATATTTGCCATGAAAATTGCATTGTGCTGTCAGGTCACCATCCTGGGTTGCTGTGCCCAGCAGGGGGTCTTGGAAAACACTGCTAACCTGCAGGGCTTTTCCACAGTAGGATAAAAGCTTTGCTGACCTGCCATGAGAGCATCTTGGGATGCACACCTGCAAAGCAACACCAGCAATGTTTTCAGGGAAGTATAAAACAGGAAACCCTGACACCAGCGTGGGTGGGATTCCAGCTCATTTGTGTACCCCCATGCAGCCAGCCCAGTGCTGATTGTCAGAGTAAACTTCCAGCTGGGAAAGCGTTTGGTCACGGAACATACAAAGGCAACAAATAAAAGCTTCAAGGACCCGTGTCAGCGAAATGTCCAGCACCATCTTGTGGCATTACCATTAATTCAACCAATTGGTCTTTTCTACTGTGGAAACTTCATAACTCTTGTGCTTTTCTCACTTGAAGAGACCTGATCGTTATAAAGCAAGAGTACAGATACCACTTTGCTGACAAAAAGAGCTTCGTACATGGACCTGTTGAAGTGGTTCCAGAGGAAAGCTACAAAAATGCACAGCAGGCTGGAACACCTCTCCTCAAGAGAGTTGAGGCTGTTCAGTCTGGAGAAGAGAAGGCTCTAGGGAGACCTTGGAACACCTTCCAGTACGTAAGGGAAAGCTGGGGATAAATTTTTTGTGGGCCCTGTTGTGATAGCACAAGAATTAACAGCTTTAAATTGAAGGAGAGGTGATTAAAATTACCTATAAGGAAGAATTTTTTTATAATGAGAGTGCTAAAACACTGGAACGGGTTGCCCAGAGAGGTGGTAGATGACCTGGACACATCAGAGGCCAGGCTGGACAGGGCTCTGGGCAACCTGTTATGTTTGAACATGTCCCTGCTCATTACAGGATGACTTTTAAAGTCCAACCCAAACTATTCTGTGATTCTGTGACTAGAAACAAGCTGGGGAATAATTCTCCTTCCGATGGCCTGGCCAACATTCCTTTCTTCATAAGCTGGGATGATCTTGGTGCCAGCTGTTACTGAAATGGAGTTGCTGCCACATTTGCTTACATAGCTGGTGCATGACCAGGATCTAAGCCACTGTAGAGCACTATGCAAGATGTTCTGCGTAAATGTGTATAGAAACCTGCATCATGCTCTCAGATAGGTTTATAAAATACTCCCATACAGCTTCACTGTGTCAGCCCTGAGTTAAACTGGGCCAAAAAATGGAAAAAGTAATTTCCAGGAAGTTTTCAGTTTCCTTTGTCTTTGGTCAAACAACAAAATGACCCAGCTGAATTGCCTTGTGTTCTCCACATCTGTGTGTGAATTAAATTCCACTGTGAGGTGCTTGTTTCACAGAAAAGATTTTATCCAGTTGAGAGGAAACTCTGGAAGCTCATCTTATCGTTTTTTGCAAGCTGAAGTTCCTCTGTCTCTTCTAGTGCTTCTTAGCCTGGAATTTACAAGCCTGTACTTAGGAAAAAGGTTTTAGTTCACTCAGTCTTTGGCCTCTGCTGAGACTGATAAAACATTCCAACATTAAACAGCACCTGGCAGGAGAGCTGTTTGTTTCTTCTTAATATGGTTGCAGTATCATTACCAGATTAATTTCAGAAGTCATTGGATTCTTTGGTCTCCACCCAAAAGCAATGTACACGGGTGTAGCTCCACGGACATAATACCTCTTGAGCATCTGGCCAGAATATTTCGCAGTGGTCATAGCTCTGCTGCAAATATGCTAATGCATAAGGCCCATGTGTATAAGTACCCACGTATCTTTTAAAGCTTAAACTTTAAATTTTGAAGCTCATGCAATTCACTTTTATGAAACCCTAAGTGGCAAAACAAAAAATCCCAAACAAATAATAAGAAAACCCCAAACGAAAAAACCCAAACCAACAACAACAACAACAAAACAGCCGACAAAAAAAAAAAAATCCCCAAAACCCATAAATCACCAAGGCAAAAGGATATAGTACATTCTTCAGTTCTGTAATTACTAGTTCAGCAGAATGTCATGATCATGCCTTGAATTAAAAGGATGGAGATCCACTTTTTCTTATAACAGCTCCCTGCTCACCTTCACCCCTTAGCACAGGGGCTGTCCCTGCGGCTGGTCATAGCCCTGCAGCCTTGGTGTGCCCTTCCTCAAAGGCCAGGAATGCAATTTCCAAGGGAATTTAAACAGCTTGTAGTCAACTACTTCTGACAGTGTCCTTCTCTCCTCTCAGACCACACTCAGAGGAGCAGAGGATGCTGTCCCTAGAGCCTGGAGACAGAGAGATCAGGGAACCTGCTTATGAACTCACTGTGACTTGCTCCAGTTCCTGTCATGGCACTGGTAGGTACTGCTTAGATGCCTAAAAAGCCGCCTGAAGGGTTGATAATTTAGGTCTAGGGTAGAGTTTTATTGTAACAGCCCTTTGGATCAGGTATCAAACACAGGTTCATAAGGTTCACCTCAGCAATGTTGGCACTTCTTGTCCCCTGCATCTGATTCTTAAAAAAAAAAAAATTAAAAATTGAGATAAACCCAATTGTTGACCAAAGGTAAATGTACACAGCTTTTTTTTTTTTACAAAACAAAGTTAATAGCTATTGAATCTCAGATATAGTTGATATTTAGTTTAGCTCCCAGTTTACTTGCTATTTAAGTGAGACAAGGCTGTATTTTGTTCAAGTCCATAGCTGCAGTAACTCCTTCCTTGCCTTTCACAATAAATCAGGCAAAACAGAGCTCTGAAATAAGACACGTGTGACACATGATTTGTAGTCAGTGACCACTGCAAGATATTTTAAGTCACAGAGCAAGTGGATAAATTACTTTACCAGAAAAATGGAAATTTAGTTTGGAATATATTTTAACCACATGGGTGCCAGGAATGCTTCTCCATGCTTCTGTAAAAAATTGCTTAACAAACAGATGCCTGGCCTCTAGCTGAAGGGATTACAAAACAAATAGCAGATTTGTCCTTCTAACTGCAGTTTAGTGAATCATAGGTAATATGTCAAACATCATGCACATCAATAAATTAATATGTAAGTTGATGTGTGGGTTGTTTAGTTTTGGTATTTGTCAAATGGAATTTCAGTCTGTCAGTAATAAAGAACCATGAGCTACAGCAATGGAATATATTGATGTGAATGGAAAATGAGGAAGAATTATCAAAAATCAGCATGGACAAAAACAATTAACTGCTTTGGGCTAAAATAGCACACTGTGGCTTTATCAGTTTATACAGGATAACTAAATGAATTCATGAACTCAGAAAAAATGCTGAAACTATAAATTAAAAGGTAATAGTGATAGATAACCCAAGTGAAGAATAAAGTAATTATTTTATTTACAAAAATGTTAGAGAAAGGTACATTATTCAGTAGTCAGTCATTGACAGAAATGCCTCTGAATGCTTTGAATATGTTTTTAAAGAGAAAATTTCTCTCACACTTGCCTATCTGGAAATCTGATGAATGAAGACTTGACTTTTTAATGTAGGATTACTGAAAACAATTTTTTTGGTATAGTGTTACAGAGCAGCTACATTTGCCTTTTAAATGAAAATAAAGACATGGTATTGGCTTTGACAACAAATTTCTGTAATGCTGCTTCATATCTATCATCTGCCCGAGCCTGCAATTATGCACTAAGGGAAGAGGACATTTCCTCTGAGAATAGAAATGCACTTTTTCTATGGGGCAGAGATGTCTCTCAGCTCTTCCTAGGATTAGTGCTTGTCCCAGGATACTTTGGAAAGAGGGAATTACGTAGAATTTGAAAAAGGGTAGGCCCACACGACCTTACAACCAGCCTTAATAGAAAATAGATATGTTTGATTCCTGTGACAGTGAAAGGATTAACAGCTGAGATTGAATCCAACCCCCTCCTATTAATCCACTGGGCAAGCAAAACATCCGTATGAGCACTGGCAGCTCACTCCAGAAATTATTCTGTCGCTGCCCTCTGTGCCTGAAATCATTTTCAGCATCAGTAACCAGGGCGTGTGGCATGCCCACACTTCTGCAGGATGTTCCCCTGCAGGATGGGGCAGCTCCTGCTTTCACCGTGTGCAGAATCAGCATGGCTGGGAGGGCTGGCCATGGCAAGCTGCAACCAGTCTCATTTCCTTAGCCTGGAAAAGAAAATCTGTTTTCAAGTGCTTTTCTTTTGGTTTTCACATCCCTGATCTACCAGGTGGCTGCTTGAGGTGATGTAATGAAGGCGAGAGTTACTTTCTCCTCACTGGTGAGGGGACTTGAGCTCTCCCAACCCTGTCCCCTGGGAGAAGGAGAGGACCCCTCAGCACCTCCTGTCAGTCTGAGCAGTGTGGCACTCTTGTACTTGGGCTGCTACAGAATCATTTCTTGATAGCATCTCATGGAAATCTTAGTGGTAACATAAATGTTCTCATGTAGGACCTTGCTGATGGTGGAATATTCTTGTGGAAATCTTCAAGCAGAAATTTGCTGATGGGGTAAAGCTGTTGTGGGATTTTTCTTGTAGGAGTTTGTTGGTGGCGGAGTGCTTCTGTGGGAGTTTTCATGCAGGAATTTGTTGATGGTGGAGCATCACTGTAGAAGGACTTCTGGATTTATTTTGGTGTGCAGTGTTGGAGAGTACAACAGTGGCTTTGGCATGAGTTTGTGGAAACAAGAATCCTGTGGCTGCAGTGCAGAGGGCAGACCTGAGGTTGCCTGTGCAGTGCAGTGGAGGAGAGAGTTAATGAAGGTTCTTCTCCAAAGAGGAAGAGAGTTGAGGCATAGCTGTGTGTTTCAGCTCCTTCTGCCAAGGCTGAGAAAAGCCATGTGGAGCTGAAGTGTTTCCCCAATTTGAGGAAAGCTCTGTTTCCAAGATAGAACATCTATTAAACAGAAAAAGAACTTCCCTCCGTATGGAGTAGATTTGGATAGAAGTGCACTGTTTATTTCAAGAGAGAATTTCAAAACATAGTGAAGTTCATTTCAAGAGAGGTCACTCTAAATTATCAAATAAGATCACTTCCCATAGTGCTGCTGTAATATAATTAAATAAAATTCAGAAGGACTCCGGACTTAATTAAAGAAGAGGAAAGGCAACATAACTGTCAGCTTTGTAGTGAAAAAGTGAAAAACCCTCCCTACTTTTCATGGAGGAGGGTTTTTTATAGCAAAGCCTTGCCTACTAATTTACTTTGAACAATAGAGACTCAAAGTTCAAAGAAAATCTTACCTAAAACCAAAAGAAATCAAACAAAAGCTGGTGTTAAACCTAAATTGCATCCACCTGAGAGTAAGGTGGGGGCTTGAAACTGGAAGTGGAGAATGTCACAATCAAGAAGGGAATTCTCTTCGGACGAGGTAAGCTGTGCTTTGGGGAGGGATAGGGATGTGGTTTGGGTAATAAAAGAGCAACACTCAAGGCTTGCCTCCTATTTAGGAATGGAGGGCAGTGCAGTTGTAGAAGTGCCAGGAAGGAAGGAGGATAAGGGCCGTCTTCTCTTCAGGAGAGGTGGGGTTTGTGGTTCAGAACAGGTGCAGGTGGACTGAAAATTAATGTTTAGGAAAAAAGTAGAGACATGTTTCTCAGTCCAGGACCTGCTGAGCCAGCTGCCCAGGCTCCCTTTGCACAGTGACCTGATCTGGAACCAGTAAAACAGTATAACTGTGCTGAGGAGTTTGCCTCATGGTGAGAAATGCATGTACACGCTAGTAAAACGAGAGAGATCTCACGCGTTTAGGAATTGTTTGAGCAGGGACTTTCTGCCATTTGGCAGAAAGAGAAACAGTAAAACAAATCTCCAAAATTCAGGGGGTTGCACAGTTATATTCCAGGTTCCCTTGTGGTTGAAGTGCCTGCTGGCAACAGCTCAATTGGTAAAAGGCATGGGAGGTATTGGGAGCTCTAGAAAACTCATATTGTTGCCGTCTTTGNTGCAGGTGGACTGAAAATTAATGTTTAGAAAAAAGGTAGAGCCATGTGTCTCAGTCCAGGGCCTGCTGAGCCAGCTGCCCAGGCTTCCTTTGCACAGTGACCTGATCTGGAACCAGTAAAACAGTATAACTGTGTAAGACAGTATAACTGTGCTGAGGAGTTTGCCTCATGGTGAGAAATGCATGTACACGCTAGTAAAACGAGAGAGATCTCACGCGTTTAGGAATTGTTTGAGCAGGGACTTTCTGCCATTTGGCGGAAAGAGAAACAGTAAAAAAAATCTCCAAAGTTCAGGGGGTTGCACAGTTATATTCCAGGTTCCCTTGTGGTTGAAGTGCCTGCTGGCAACAGCTCAATTGCTAAAAGGCATGGGAGATATTGGGAGATCTAGAAAACATATTGTTGCCGTCTTTGCATGTGGGTGGGACACTGGCTACGTGACTGTGTGGAGAACACGCAGGGTTAGACATTTAGAGCAGTTAAAAACCCCAAATCATAAGAACAGTGCCGTTAGTTCAAAAGACAGATTTTCTGGACTCCAAAGGAAGACACTGTTCTCAGCTGGAGTACTGGTGCAAGTTTATTTCCCTGCTTGGCCGGGATACCTCTGGTTTCTCTAAGTTAGTCTATTTGCACTGGGTTTCTTTTCCTCCCTTTTGTTCATCCATCAAAAGAAACAGAGAAAGGAAATCTCTGTAGGAGCTGGCAGTGGGTGGTGTTGGGGGAGCTCCTGTCTCCCTGGGAAGGGGAATAAATGCAGCTGTGTGATCTTAGTACACCTGTACTGAATCTTTTAATCTTCCCCTTGTGAAAATAAAAGCCCAGCCTGCCACCTATAAGGATCATATGTAAAACTGGCCTTGATTTCTGGAGGGGTTACAGGGTAATACCCGGAAGAGCCTCGTACAGAGGCAAAAGAACATTGCTGTCTCTGTTCCTTTTCTAGCTCTGGATGAAAAGTGTTTTCCAGCCTTTGCTTGCAGGGGTTCAGCCTCTGCTCCCTGGGTTGAGGGAATGTGCTTCATCTGCTGGTTTACATTTGTGTGCTGTAGGCTTTTATTCTGCTGGTGGTCTGTAAAACTCAGTGTCTCTCAGTTTAATCTGGTGTAATGACTTGACATTTGAGTCACATTCCTCCCGTCTGCAGGAATGCAGCAGCAGAAGGCTCTTCCTGGCAGGCCAGCCTTAGCAGCAAAGTGCAAACAGGTTCATTCCCTTGGCGCCAAACTGTAGTCAACTAGGACAAAGTGGTTACAAAATGAAACAATAAAGTTTTAGAGGTCTCCTGTAACTAATTATTTCCAGCTACAGCCTGCTCCTAGGGTGACACGGGAGGAAGTTAAAGTTAATTACTGGGTATTTTGTCTGTCTGCTCAAATTATATTTCTACATTCATCTAGGTCACGGTATTCAAACAATAAAAATACGTTCTAAAAGTCATGATCAACTGCTCTTTTATCCTCACTGCATCTGTTTTTCAGAAATTACTTGAGTGCATTTTGTGGTGAGAGGTGTAGGTGGACACGTCCGGAGAGAGGAGCCAGGCCAGGGAGCAGCCTCAGGCCAGGACCCCCTCCTTCTCCTGAACCAGGGTGCTCCTGCATACCCCAAGAGCAGCTGCATGTTCCAGGCTTTCATTCTATACTATCTGCGATGCACAACCAAGCCTAAAACACCTCACAGAAAGCTTTGCCAGGGGAAGAATCATCTCTGCCTCTGCTGCAGCCCCACCATGCTTGCAACAGCAGGCAGTGGCAGCTTAGATTGCATGGAGTAAGGGCTCCTCTGGAGGAAGCTCCTGGATCCGTCACAAAGCAACGGATGTTTCTTTCTTTTCTGTTTATTTAATAATTGTTTTTCTTTATTTAATAGTCTTCTTTTATTCCTATCAGTCTGAAAATGAAAAGCCCATGCTGTTGTTTTGTATGATTCTGCTTCCTGAAGGTCTGCTGCATTCTACAAATGCCCACAGGCACCTGCACACGTCTCCAAAGCTTTCTGTTTGCGTGTCCACTGGCTAAAAAGCATTAAAGAAAATTGTTGCTATCTACTCTATTCAGATCTAAGTTTTATTTTCACAGGAGGTAACTACCAGCAGTGATATTCACATCTGGGTGCAGCTCTAAACGCTATGAAAATCCAAGGTATTTGTATCTGTATTGCAGGTTGAAGCTTTTATTTGAGAAAGCACCACTGTTAATTCCCCACCTGCAGGCTGGTCTCTGTGGACCTTCTACAGAATTATTCCAGGACAGCCTCAGACTCTAAAGAGAAACTGGTACAAAGAAACCTTTTCTTTTCTTTTCTGGAACTACCTGGTTCTTTCAGTTTAAACAAAGCCAAAACAAACTAACCAACCAAACAAAACCCCGAAAAACAAACCAGTTAGCACATTGACATTTTCTCTTCTGCTGGCAGATGAAACAAATTACTCCTGCTGTTAGTAAAGAGCTGTTTCTGTAGTCATGAACCAATTTCTTTAATAACACTAAATGCATACCAAAAATACAGCTCAGTTGTTGCTGTCACTGACCTTGGTGTAATACCTGTGCACCAGGGGAAAAAAGAAGTGGATTAGGAAATATCTTGAAAAATAGGAGACTGGGAAAAAGGAATGAGTTCTTAAATTACTGCGTCAGGCAGAAATGCTTAAGAGAAAAGTAAGATACTTAGTGAAGTAATAAATAATTCCTTTAACTGGTTAGAATAAAACTGGTACAGGGGCCTAGGTCTTCAGGATGTTGGCATATTTAACGATATGATATTCTGTTTAAATAGGCTGTTCTTATTAACCATCTGCAGAAATGTCAGAAAAGGAATGAGGACAACACTAGATTACGATTCACTGAGCCTGATCATTATCTTCATTCAACAGGAGAGCAGACAATTTCACTGTCCTGGCTGATGTTCACCCTGTATTACCTTTCCCATTAGAAAACCCTCCCAGCCCATTCTCTTTACAGCTCATGCTTTCCCCTTTGCAGACCCACTCCAACTGCAGCTCTAGGCTTATACTCAAGCCAAACCTGAATCCTACCACTAAAAATAACCATAATCTGAGGATTATCCTTCCACACACAGGACAATGGTAATGGCAACTAGCTATTACCCAGGAAAAAGGCTTTTACAACCCAGGTGTCTTCACAGCCCGCACTTCCCTTTGGGTGCTCTTTTCCAGCCCCATGCAGCTGCAGCTCTCTAGGCTCTCTCTTTCTCTCAACCCCAAACCTAATTTTTACTTAGACTGAGCCTGTAAGAAAGGCCCCCAGTTACTGTCCCGATGAAAAATTTCTCAAGACAGTCCTCTCTGCAGACTACACTTCAGTAACACCCCCCGTGACAGGATTTTATTAAATGTCGGAGTTGTGAGTAGACATTGTACCTCTAAACCTCTGACTTTCTTAATTTTCTTTATTTATAAGGAAACATTTATATTCAGTATGTTTAATGATAACATACTGATAAGTTTGGGCAGGATTTCTGAGAGAAGCAGTCCAAAATGAGGTAACTGTTGAAGGTTTCTTTTTTGGGCAGATCACTAATTATTTGTATAGCAGAAAGCTTCTGAATAATTCCTCCAAAGCAATAGCAATCCATGAAGTGCAAAATGACAGGAAGAAACAATACCTGTATTCAAAATAGACTTACCAGGATAGAGGAGAAAGAAGAAATTACTCTTGAACACACACATTTCTATTGAATAATGATGAAGTTGAACCCCTAGGCAGTGTTTTCATCTTAAGTTTGCATTAACAAAACAAAACAAAAAAATATCCCCAAAATCTGATGAGGTAAGGTTCTGAACTTAGAGGGCGAAACGTGGAATAATGCAGACATTCATTACCTTATCTTAGTTCTTTTACGCTGGCCTGGTTGTGTAGATAGCAGAAACTCTCTCCTCAATACCTTTGCATGAAAGCCCCTGGATAGGAATAACCGGTGGGGCACAGCAAGATGGGCTGAGGTGCTGGAACTACGCCCCAGGCCTTGGGCTGCAAGTGCCCACATGAGGTTATCAAATACCTACTCTGTACTGAAATGGATCACTCCTTTGCCATACTTGATTTGCTTAACCATTGCTGCTGGGCACAGATTGGCAAAGGATTTGCATCTATTTTCTCCAAATTAAAACGTGGCCTTTATAAAGCAAAGTTTTCTATCAGTTCATTGTTGAATTTTCTTTCTCCTCAACAAAAACATGGAAAAGTAGTCCGACAGTATTCCTTTTGTATAACTTTTTCCTCAGCAAAATGCCCCATATCTCACAAGAGGAACTAATTTATTTATTTAAATAAATCCAGGAATGAGTAATGGAGAGTAGGTAAAGTCCTTCCAATGGGAAATATTATCCTTTAGCTGAAAACTGAAATTTCTGAAGAAACTACACTGAAGCAAGATATTTTATTTCATCAGTCAACTTAATTAGATTTATTTATGTACATGCCTTTCCAAATTTTAATGAGACCTAAACTTTTGAATCTCTGCACTGTTAAAAGGGCTTTTGTCTTCATTGTCTGGAAGAAAAAACATTAATAATTTATTAAAATAGCAAGTTACAGCTGGACTTTTCTGCTGTTTTATGTTGAGCGTTTACCACTAGGAAGTTATTGTGCAATAACAAATCCCTTGAGTTTTTAATACAACTCAGACTTATTGAAACTCTCACTGTAAGATGTTTAGTGGTACTTTCTAGAGGACAAGAAGCCAGAAAGGAATAAAACATCTGTGGTTTTTATATGCATGATTTTGGCTGTGATATCAATAACAACTTCCATTTTTTAAGAGACAGGGGAGATGATGCTGGCCTTGCCATCAAGGTGCTGCTGTGGCCAAAGGAGGATCCAGAGGGGCTGTGACTTCTCCCCCAGCTTTGAGAAGCAGTTTCCAAAGTGGCCCAGGCGCTCCATTATCTTCATCCAGGCTTGGTTCTGCTTCTCCTCAAATCAGTGGGAATTTCTGAAGTCTATTGAAAAGGAATCAGGACCTGTAAGGGCCTGGGTCAATGCAGGGTCAAAAAAGTGAAGTGATGTGTTTTTTAAAACAGTGTGTAACTCAAACACTTTAAAAGGTAAACACCTGGATTCAGAAATGCCAAAATCAAAGCCCTGTGCACAGCTTCCATTCTCCTTTACATGTGTGCATTGCAATATGGCCTATACCATGATGTTCTGCTTTCTCCGGGAGATACTTTTTCTCTCAGATGTACAGGACAGATGGAGAATATGGCAGGAATGTACTTGGGATGACTTGGTTTCTGTATAATCTTTCGTACCTCACACATAAAATTTGGTTGGCAGTGGATGAGTCATGAGATATGGGGAGAAATGTGCTTGCAGGTCTTGGCTATGATCTTGAATGTGGCATTTCCAGGTATCTCATGTTCAGTTATTTATGTAAAGTAATAAAAAATAAACCCAGATTGATCTTGATGCTGTTACCTGCATAATTTTTGAAAGCGAACTGAGCTTTCATACATTTTCCCCTATGACACTGGTGTGGAATGACAGCAGTGACTCCTGGATTTATTTATTAGATTTTTTGGGCTGTTGAGTTCAAGCAGTCAGTAAACAATTAAGCTGTTCCCTTTTTTCTGCATGCCACTTTTAGAGGGAGAGCTTACACTTCTCCAGAGAGTTTATATTTTGAAGACTTTGGTCTGAACTTCCTGCTGTTTATACTAAAAAATCAGAGGAACCAATTAAATGCAATTTTTCAAGAGTAATTTTTATAGGTTTCACAGTTAAGCGTACGGACAATTTTCCTTTGGAAATCACTGTAGTCAAATGAACAAAATTTAAATTGAAGATGAATTTCTTTTACTGTAGAACTGAATCTGCAGCACTTAGCTGCCACAGGATCCTAGGTCAGAATATGCAGGTTTGATTAATATTTTAATGAACTGTTAAATTGCCACCATTGAAAGAGTTGAAATTTAAAAGGCTGCCAGAAACCTAGGCCAGTTTTTTGACTGTTTCCTTGTTTTCCCCCCACTCCCAAGGTAAGAGATGTATGATGAGAGCTGAAGGAAGAGAAGGTCAGGGAGGTATCCTGCTAAAGAGAGTAGAAGCACAGTGTTGATGGAATTCATCTAAGCTCTAGAAGCACATATTCAATAAGCTTAAGTAGTTTTATCAGAATTTTATCATGGAATTCAGTGATGCCCAGTGACAGGATGAGGAGCAGTGGCCATAAAGTAAAGCACAAGAAGTTCCACCTCAGCATAAGGAAGAACTTTGCATTGATCGTGGCAGAGCACTGGAACAGGCTGCCTGAGGAGGTTGTGGAGTCTCCCTCTCTGGGGACATTCAGACCGCACATGGACACATTCCTGTGTCACCTGCTCCAGGTGACCCTGCCTCCTCAGGGTTGGACTGGATGATCTCC
Source organism: Mystacornis crossleyi (assembly GCA_013400655.1). Taxonomy (NCBI): domain Eukaryota; kingdom Metazoa; phylum Chordata; class Aves; order Passeriformes; family Timaliidae; genus Mystacornis; species Mystacornis crossleyi. Next base: position 8,483 of record VYZQ01045692.1, on the reverse strand, counting down.
AGAAGTCCCTTACAACCCTAAGGATTCTGTGATTCTGTGATTTCAGTATGTTTCTAAAAATTAAAATAGCTCTGGAGTCCAGCACTACATTTTTCTAAAAATCTCACTTCCAAATGTTAGAAACATCAGGTGATTTGAAGACATGCTTGGTAGGTCTATTGCTGACATTAGTAGAATAATAAATTTTAGATTAACTGCCATCCTGAGGATGGTTGTAGAACTGTTCAAATTCTCACAAAAGCCTGAGCTGAGAAAGATAGGACATGGAAAATACTAACCTGAAAAATGAAAACTTCAAATGTTCCGAGCTGACCAGACCCAGGGATTGAAAGGATTGTGGGCAACAACTTGGAAATTGCAAATGCCACAAAGACCTGGCAGAACTAGGTCATGGTGTCCGCAGACCTTAATTAGGATATCTGCTGCCCTCTAACAGCAAAATATAGGAATCACAAATTGGTTTTGCTAGTGAACTGGAAAACACAGGACCAGCTACTGCTCTGAGCTGCACCCCCTCCTGTTTCCTGTACCTGCAAAAGTGTGCACTGCTTCTGTTTCGCTACGGCTTTAGCAGACAACCTGCACGTGGCTTTTGCCTGTGACACATCACTCCTCTGATTTTAATCAGCCCTCAGATTAATGTGGAATAAATGCAGGCATTCATTACCTTATCTTAGTTCTTTTACGCTGGCCTGGTTGTGTAGATAGCAGAAACTCTCTCCTCAATACCTTTGCCTAAAAGCCCCTGAACAGGAATAACCAGTGGGGCACAGATCGGCTAAGGTGCTGGAACTACTCCTCATGGCCTTGGGTGGCAAGTGCAAGGACTATCAGTAGGTGCACATCTTGGAGTCTTCTCCCCAACACCACATTTTAGACCAAAACCAACTTTTGAGGGAAGAAAAGGGTCTTTTGGGTTGGTTTTTTGTATGCCCTCCCTCAGCAGCTCTGCCTCCTGCACACAAAGTCTGATTGCTACTGAGTGAATTACGGTTGCATTTGTTAAAAAAACCCTCCAAACTAAATTTCAAAGGCATGTTATCTTCCTGAACCTGTGAAAAACACTGTAGAGGCTAAGGCAGTAAGGCTAATATCTGTGCTACAGAACTCAGGATATCTTCTCCCTAGAACCACATGGGTGATATAGAAAGAATTTATACCATTTCTGAGATGAGCTTGTGAAGAGGGATCTGTGTTAGCTACTCAGTTTGCTTCCATTTTATGATTTTAATACTCTGACTGACTCTTGAAAGGGCGAGAGCATAAATAGAAACACAGGAAACAAAGTTTTCTTCCTGAAACCTGTACAAATACAGTAGCATAATAAGGGGGTTAGTATTTTTTTATGGTTTGAAATTAGTATAATAGGTATATTCAAGCAGGATCCTCTTGAAATGTTTGTTTAAAACGCCAGTTTAGAAAGCCATTTATGTAAGTACTGTAATTGCACTCTCGTTCTGCGTGGCAAACACATGCTGTTCTGTGCAGGCAGTTTGAAAGGGTGAAGAGAAACTCTTTCCCTGCCAACCTAATTTCTTTTGAGAATTTATTTTTCATGCTGTGTAGTTCTTCAAATCTGAAGGAGAAGTCTAGTTAAAATAATGAAGCTGAGCAAGACTGTCATCCAGTATTTGGGTTCCAGTTTTAGAAACTAAGCAGCTAATGCTAATGGGATTAACTGTTAGCCCACTGGCACACTTGGTGATTGTGACACTGGCCAATCTAACGAGCCCATGGCACTACGAAGGTAAATACATTACATAGAGCTTAAAGCTAGCAGCTGCTCTGTCCTCCCTCTTTATCTAGTCATTGTTTATTCCTCTCAGGAGGCACAAATCATGCGATTTTCATAGTTAGAGCTGAGGTCTGGACCCCTAACCGTGTCATTCAGCTCAGCAGTACACAGCTGTTTGCTTTGTGCATGCACTACATAATCTCAGAGGCATTTATGGATGTTCCCTTTCCTTATGTCTTCTAACAATAAAAGAATGACTTTGGTCTCTCTGCTTCTCTGGAGTGACATACAGAAACAGGAAAAGTTAGTAAAATCCTGCAGAAGTGAACAGAAGAGTTAACAGACATTAATTCTCCATTATTATAATTGGGGATTTAAAAGCAATTACTATTTGCTTAGCATTTGAGAAAAAAACACATCCACAGATCTTTAAGTACATCTCAATAAATGGCACTCTGATTTTGATATGATTCATTACCTCAGTTAGGTGATAGAGGAAGCACTTCAGCAGAAATATTATGCCTGAAGACTTAATCCAATTTTCAAGTCCAGCCATACTGACCACATCCACAGTATTTAAAATAATAGGTAGTGCCAATTGCATTTCTGCTCTGGCCATGAACAATCGCTGCCATGGATTAAAGAGCCAAGAAGACTAGGAAAACTTTTTCCTTTCTAAAATATCCATCATTTCACAAAAGGAAATGAAATCTCTAGATTTCATCGAATTCCCAATCCTTCCCTTCCATTTCAATTATTGATATTTCATTTCCTTCCATGAAATCCTGTCATGATTTTCCAGGAACTCGCTACAGATTTGTAACTTTCTCTGCATATGTGGATAAGCCACTTGCTACCTGAATAACTGTTAGGAATAAAACCTCTTCTGAGGGTGAGATATTCAGTTGTTTCCTTCTATGGGGTTTTTCCCATATGAAAAAAGGAAATAATTTAGAGATTGATGCAGAAACACGAAAGAAAAATTACAGACAACATTATGTAGCTGTATAAATCTCTAGGATTTACTTCCATTAGTTTTACTTGTAATCTTGTAATTTTCTTCCTGCTTCTGAATATGTGAAATAATAAATTGAATGCACCAAGGAAAGAATAGTAGTTCACAAGCTGCAGTTTTGCCAAAGTTTTCAGGTACTACCACTTTCCTCAGCTGGAAAGGGCAGCTTGGCTTGCAAACAAATTTCATGGTTCTCAAAAAATCACTGAAGTGCCCTGCTGAGGAGCAGTGCTGGGGTCTTCTGTTCTTAAGCTATGGATAAAAACAAAACATAATGCCCGGCTGTGCAGCTTTCTCTGGCACAGATGAAATGGGGATTTGTCTCTGTGTGTACAAAAACTTGTCTAATGACTGCTGAATATTTATTTCAGACAAAATGTAAAAAGGCACTATATAAATGTATTTGTTCAGGATCTTTTTTTTACTCTGTCCCAGCCTGCTTACCTCTGTAGAGTGGATCTGCAAGTATTTTCATGTACTTTCAGATCATGAGATCATCTAAGTTACTGCAGAAAATAACTATATTCAGCTCTGACAGGTCTTTTAACTAGAGTCACCTTTTAGACTGAGAGTTCATAGTGAATCCAGTTTTTTCCATGACCACAGAAAACCAGCCATGTCAAGCTGTCTCACACACCTCTGTGGTTTGGCAGCTCTGGCCCCCTTGCTTCTTTGCACTCCAGTGTAGATTTCCCTACAAGTCTTTGTGGGTGGCAATTCTCTCTCTAGCCAGTTGTCAAGTTAGATGTTTTGTATTACACTGGTCATAAAACTCCTGCACAAAACCAATACTGTACACATAAACTTTAGAGAAGCATTTCCCCAACTTTTATGAATGCCTGGGTAGAGACTGGGTAGAGACTGGTCCTCTTTTCTTCTGGTGACCATCACAGACAGGCAATATGACCTATATGACCATATTAACTATGATAGGATGATTTTTGTTTATTAACCACTCTTTATACTTTACTTGCCTCCTTAAAAAGAAACCAAGTGGAAAAAAACACCCAATCAAAATTGAACAAAACTCCCATGTCAAGTAACTAGTCACAGATCAGAAACATATTGAAGAAATGTTAGAGAAAAAATTCTAGGTCAAAAATTATTCATACAAACAATTCTGCAAGTACTCAGAAATCAGGCCAGGTTTGCAAATAATTTGTGAACTGAACAAGGAAAAATTTAAGTGGATAAGATTTTTGCAGGGAATGTTCTGACTACTGGAAGGTATCCCATTAGATCCACAATATGTGCTGAATTTCCCAGCCCGAATCCCCCAGATGGCAGTCTGAACTCATTCTCTGAGATGGCAGATTTGCTCTGCTGACATTCAGGTTTTCTCTCATTAAGGATCACGAAGATCAGGCATCCTTTCTTTTTTATAGGTCTCCCTGATATTTTTCTCAGATCTGTGAAATCAAAGTCTTACTGAAATGAATAAAGAATTTGAAAAGATGAACTTAAAATACAGAAAATGAGTATTCTTTTGCTTGATTGGTAGTATGGCAGCAAAGCAGGAATGACACTCCATCCATGGATGTCAGCTGCATTCCTAACAATACCAAAACCAAAAGAGAGGTCCCTAAATTTTAAGAGCACCTCTCTAGAGATGTCTAGCTTACTTGCTGAAAACCCATATATATATAATATTTTATTGAAACAACCAATTATTTTTTTAAAGTACTTTAGAGATACAAATTATGTAAGAAATCCATCCAATTGGATTCTGTCACCGAATAAGCCTATGAGATTAAACTACTATGCTTTATTTAAAACTCTAGGTAGTATCTGAGAGTTGTCTGAAGAGATATTTGTGAATTAAGATTTCTAGAAATCTACTTCAGATATCTAAAACCAGGAAAGAAACAGAAGAAATGATTGACTGATATCCACTACACGCAAAGCTGCACAAGTGAAAAGCAATCACCTTTACTTTTTTCTCTAGACTTTTGTTTTCAGTGCTCTGAACACTGGGAGACAGTGTTAAGTTTGTTCAGATTCACTCACACATTAATTGCAACAAAAAGTTCTTGGCCTGTAAATTTTCCAGTCTAAATATACAGTACTTGAATTCTCATTCATACTGATTTGTCATAACTAGACTACAAGTTCAGTGTGGTACACATATCCTACATGACTGGTGGGGATGTAACCAGTAGAATCCCAGTTATAGTACAGGGAGGGGGTTGACAATGCTCTTCAATATTTGCATTCTTTTTTCCTGAGACTACTTCAGCCTGTGAAACAGGTTTCTGAAATGTTCATGAAAAGTGAACATACATGTGAATAAATACTATTGCAATGAATTAAGGACAAAACATTAATATACTCAGAAAAACTTGGATAGTTTTTGCTTGGCCTTCATATGTCTAGAACAATAATGTAAGATATCAAGCCAAGTAGCCAATGTGCTTTTTCGTGGAATGCTATGATTTAGATTCTCAGGCCCGGGAATTCAGGCAATACAAAACAATGAGATTTGGCCATGCTTAATTAGCACAGAACGTCTTATTGGGAGAAAAATTCTTTATGAACTATGCATGAATGCTGAGTGACATTGTTAGGGTTACAAAAAGTATACCGTGAGTCCCCAGTCAGTATGCAGTCACCCGAGGCTGCTGCAGCCTTGGTGTCACTCAAACCAGCACAGCTGAAGGAGTCAATGGAGACAAAAATTTCCCAGGACAAAAAATGGAATTATTAATTTCCACCACTTTTCCTTTCATGTTCTTTATCTCCTGTTAAAGGTGGCTGTGAGGCTGTGTTTAAATCGGGACCAGTGAGAGGCTGAGATGAAAGGTTTTGTGGCAGCACTTTTTGTTCTCTTGTTTGTATTACAATACTTTCCTTGAAGACCCCTGGACTGGGGCTTTGCAGTGTTAGGTGACATACAAGCATAGAGATAGTGCTTGCCCTGAAGAACACCTCATTCTCAATGTATTTCTTCCATTTAGGCCACACACATCATTTCCTCTTTGCTTCCAAAATTCCCTCTTCTCTTTGGACACTCTCTATTCTCTAGTGCAAATCACAGCTGCCTTTTATTTTATTTTTTTCCTTTCTCCTGCCTGTTCTTCAGCTGTACACTGTCTTCATCAAAACTAATCTAGTTAACTCCTCATTTTTAAACCAGGCTATGGTGCATGGTCCACAGTTACTTAGCAACAGCTCCCCTCCACGTGCAGGGATAAGGACAGGCAGGGAAGTCTGGTCCACGAAGGTGAGAAAAAACAGGAACAAGACAGGTTATCTCCCTCTGGGCTTTAGGGCTGTACATCCTACTGCTACACACTAGCAGAAATGTCAGAGGGACAGGATTTGCTTTCATTACCAGAACTGGGTTTTCAAACAAAAAAGTCTGTCTCAGCACATGATAGGAGTCAAGTACACACAACAAAGTATGTTCCGGGTGCATGTATGGGTGATCCTAACCATTCTGTTCTTAAAGCACTAGGCACAATTTACAATTACTCAAATCCCAACATTTACAACGTTACAGAAGCCTGAAATGTACCCAGGAGGAATGTGGGTAGCTTTATTGCATAGAATTTAGGGGACTAAGTGTTGCAATCTCAAACCAGGAGGTCTGGCACATTGAAGATGGATATGAGCGATTTATGGTACAGATGTCTCCCCTGACAGACTTTCAAAAATGCAGAGGAAACTGTGGGAAGAAAATGTTGTGGCCTTTCACCAGCCTCTGTAAGTATGTGTACATGGGAATGTACCTTGTCTCTCTGTTAAAACTCTGTTTACATCACATCCTTGGGTGAAAAATCAAGAAATGCAAATTATAAGGCTCTGAGGGGACAGCATAAATAACAAATATTCAATCATTTTAAAAGATCCAGGTTATCTTAAAAATCTTTTTATTTCAAAAACATAAACCTGTAAGATGAGTTTGGGATTCAGGTTATCTAGAGATTGGGTTAAAGTATTCTTGTAACTGAAGGCCAGGATAGTAAACAGTCCAGAGGGCTTTCTGAATAGATCTCAGGAATAGTCAGATTGAGACACTAGTCTTCATGCCTTTCACATTACCTCAAGCTGCAAAGAATTAATTTGGAGCAAGGCACAGACAGAATTTTGTTAAGCCTTACAGGCTGTTGTAGATTAATTTCAGCTGGAGATGCCTGCAGAGGCCCTTAGTATGTAGAGAGGAGAAAAGGTTGCTTAAATCCAGACTTAATCCAACTCAGAATTATCAGATGAGACATGCTGTCTGGCCCATCCCATCGTCACCCCTCTCCTGCTTTTCCTGTGAGTCAGAACACCCAGTCTAGGTACAAAATGGAAGGAATTTCTCCAGTGTGTTGTTTTTCTTCCAAATTAAAGGTTTAGAATTCTTTTTCTATATGCAAGAAGTGCAACATATAGGAAAAGAGAATTATCAGGTGCATCTTTCCATCACCTGTTCTTCGAATACAAGCTTTACTAAATGTCATAAACTGACAGCAATAAGGAATCCTCATGCCCCATCGTGCACCCATCCTGCCTCCTGCTCATGTAGGAGCTTGCAAGAAAGAATTCAATGCCTTGCCAGCTAAGTCTGTTACAGATATCACAAGAGAGAATACTTTGTGACAGCTATTTTTATATTTTTAGATATATATTTATACTTTGTATACAGTACTTGCTCTCTCCACGTGAGTACTAACCACATTACCCAGAAGATACTAATGCATGTATTTGGTAAGGTGATTGTTTGTATCAAGTTGACATTATGGTGTAGATGTGTCTGCTGTGACTATTACTAAATTGATGGTTTCATTTTCACTTATTATCAAAGACCAAATGTGGAACTCTGCATATGACAGTATATTCACACTCATTTATGCTAATTAACATTAATGAATGACAGCTGGAGATCTGTGCTGCTGAAGAAGGCAGAGTTTTACTCACTGTACTCCACACAACATAGAATCACAGGATGGTTTGGATTGGAAGGGATCTTATGGAATATCTAGTTCCTATGGGCAGGGACACCTTGCACTAGACCCAGCTGCTCAGAGCCTGGCTCAAAACCTGTCACTGAACCCTTCAAGGGATGGGACATCCACAGTTGCTCTGGGCAACCCATGCCAGTGTCTCAGCAGCCTCACACTCAAGAATTCCTTCCCAATATCTCATCTAAAGCTACCCTGTGTCACTGTCAAGCCATTGCCCCTTGCCCTATCAGTACCTGCCCTTGTAAGAAGGCTCTCTGCAACTTTCTTTAGGCCTTAGGCCCCTCTTCTTGCAGGATGAGGCTGTGCAGGCCCTGGGGAATTTCACAGCCTCCCTGTTCTCTACAGCTTTTCCCCCTCAAGATTCTTCCCAAAACAGAAATTCTGTGGAACATGGCTCCTCCAGGAAGCATGTGTGTGCTTGGGTCAAGAGCCAATCCAGTCACAGCCACAGTGGGCAAGCAATGAAGTGCCCAAGCTGCGTCACCCTTCCTGCACAAAGTGCAGTGAAATCCAGATGCAGCACAGTCTATGCTGGCCACATCAGCCAGAGGAATCCAATCTGGCAGGCTCCACGCCCATGTGGTTTGTGAGTTTTATGGCTGTTCAGGGCTCAAACTAACGAGGGTGCTTGTGGAACTCTCATGCCAGGGTGGCCATTGACATACAGCAACTGAACGCTGTAGAGAGAGGAGGATGCTCCTGCTCTAAGCCACAGGCCATTCTCCATGAAATTGTGCTGTGGGAAATTAGGGAAAAAGACTTTCTTGCCCATCCTGTGGTGATT
>VYZQ01045690.1:50560-66547 GCA_013400655.1 Mystacornis crossleyi | reverse complement strand
GGAATGTTTGTATTCCCAGAATTAGAATGGCTTTTTTGCAGTGCTGCTACAGTAATTAAGGTTTAGAGCTTAGTTCAAAACCTAATACTACCACAGCTGGCAAGGAAGAGAGGATAAATAAGCTAGCAGTTCTTCCTCCTTCAAAATAAAATTAAATTAAATTAAATTTTAAAAAAACCAAAACAGAATATATAAATGCCAGGATTTTCAAAATTATGGAAAAATTCATTATGCAGGATTTTCTCAGCTGGCTTCAATGATCTTTGGATCTAATCCTTGGAGGCAATATTACTAGGAAAAAATGGAGTATCGAGGGAGAAGAGCATTGAATCTCATAGCCACTGAAGAGCAGAATTAGATCTTCCCACATTTCTGTGAAGGTCTATACACTTGATTAGAGTATCTTTTCAGTTTCTTTCGGTGTCCAAAGCCCTTTTTCTCTAATCTCCTGCTGTGCCCATATTACAGATTAGGGGAGTGGTAGGGCAGGCTTGTGCTTGGAGACAGGGAGCAAGAACAGGTACCTCACTGGAGAGGAGAAGCTGAGGAGACCCTAGGTCAAGTTTTGTTCCAAATGTTTCTCTTCTCTACCACTGTTTGGTAAAATCATCCACAGTATCTCCATGGGCCAGCTCATTACAGAGCTGCATGGAATTCTTCCATGGCAACACTTTTCCCACCAGAAAAAAAATTTTTTTGAAAAGCTAATCTGTTAAAAATAAAGGGTTTTCTCTAAGCAGGACAAATTAAAAGAAACTCATTTTGAAAAAAAAAATTTAGATAAATTCTTTAAAGGTCTTTCCTGAACTTTATGAAAGCAAATGTTTCAGTTTTTCAGCTTGAAAAGACAGTTTACCAGGGTTTGACTTTCATTTTATAGTACATGAAAAAAAATATTTTTCAAGGTGGAGTAAGAATGAGATGTTGAGGTTTTATCAAAATGAAACCTTGAGAGCAGTTCAAGAAGGGTTTTTAAGAGTGTTTGGGGGGCATTTGATTTAGCATTATAGAAAATTTGGGGAAAAAAATCAGTGCTTTTTTTTCATTCTGAGAAAGGATTTTTCAAACCCACTGCTTGCCCTGTGGACCAAAAAAATCCATCTCTCACCCATCCTTAATACTCAGGAGCCTGCATCTTTTGCAGTGGCAGGGCTGGAGTCATGTTGTGGGTGCTTGGTGGGAGCACAGCCAAAGAAAAGCACTGTGCTGTCAGGGGCATGGAAACTGCAGCTCGTGGGCAGGAGTGGGTGAGCCTGAGAATTACCCAGGCTTGTCTGAAAATTGGCAGCCTGGTTGGAAAGCATCCATGATCTCCAAGTGCCCAGAGTTTACAGGCCAGCCCAGGAAACAGCCTGATTTAACAACCCTGGGACACCCGGGAGGCCTTTTTTGGTGAAGTGCAAACCTTTAGTCACACGCACACGCCCCACCTCAAGCAGCAAACCCAGTCATTCTCAAAGAATGTCTTGAAAATAATTAAAGGGCTTTACATCATGTTCCAGGAGATTAAATTTTTCTGCCCTGCATTTCTTAAAGCTACCAGCTTCTAAGGTAGCATGTCAAAGCAGCAAAAGGTCATACGTGGCACTACTTGCTGCTTCCAACAAGGAGCAGCCTGGTACGTTACAACCCCTTTTCCTTGCTAAGGAGAGGAAAGCAGAAAAATGCAAGTCTTGGCTTAGGTTAAGTAGTGTCAATAGACTTTCTGCATCTACGAGTTCTCTCTAGTCACAAAATGTTCAGACAAAATAGGCATTATATTTAAGCAGAGCTGATGCACCCTTTTGCTGCAAAATTAGTTGTTTTGTACACATCCAACGGCTAAAACATGTAGTTTCCCCCAGTCTCCTTAATACAAGTGCAGAGTGGTGCTTTTTTTGGATTGCTTTACCTCCTGTTAAGTCAGGGATGTCTTCCAAACATGAAGAATAATATGGAAATTATGTATTGAACATAAAAAGTGTCTCTCCTCAGGTGGAATTTGGAGATTCCCTTCATTTCTCCAGTATTTGTAAAAACAAACAAACAAACAAACAAAACCATTAAAAATTAGGAAAAACTCTAAATAATACCAGTGTGGCATCACCTGCTGAGCTTGGAGGGCTGTTTTGCTTTCCTTTTCTTTCTTTTTTTTTCACTTTCATGAGAGTTAAATACCCATATTTTAAGACTACCTGTGGTGAAGAAAAAATAAAGTGTCATCAGCAATAGGCAGAAGCAGCCCTTGGAATAATGCACTGCAAAACAGATGCCTCGACCTCACAGTGAGATCTTTCTCTTACCCCACCTTTGCAAACTCCTTTTTCACAATGCTTTTCAAATCAGCTTAATTGTGATTCTTAGGGGAATCTCAGCTTCCTTTTCATATCAGGGTAACGAAAAATTTAGGTGCTATTTTTGACCACTACTTTACATCACAACCTCATGTCTTGTTCCAGTTCCTGGCACCCCAAAGCTCATTAGAGATGTGGCTCTAATAACCTCTCCTGGACAAGCTGCTAGTTTTCCCACATGGAGAAAGGGCATAGGAAAGACTGGAGAGCTCAGGATAATTGAAGAAGCTTCTCAAAATTTTTCTCTCTCTTCTCAGGTTTGATGAAAACATTATGGAGGAGGAAATAGGGAAAAACAAAAATGACAGTCTATGGGCTTTGTGTCACACTCAGAATATGAAAGATGGGAAAGGAAAGAGAGACAAAGAAAGGGAAGAAGTAATATAAAAATGAATGAAAGAGAGGAAATGGCTATGGTATGGAAAGAAAGTGAGAGACATAGTGGCTGAGAAGAGGGAGAAGAAAATTTAAAGGAAACATGTGAGGCAGCAAAATAGTAGCTGTACATGTCTCTAGTGGAAAATAATTATGGGGCACGTATAAGCAAATATGACATTAAAAATTACACAATAGCAGATAAGTAAAGGCTATGGGTAGGTCTGGATAGTTCTCCACCAAATAAGGCAGCTGAAAGTCAGCATTCCCTTATTGCAGCTATTGTGAAGCTAAAGTTCACTTGTACTGAAATGTTTCCTTACTTTGTATCATGGCCTGATAAGTGATTTGTTCCACTGGGAGAAAATGTTTTATCACCACGGCCCATGTGTGTTTTGTTGGCACAGTATCTGAAGTGCAATTATTCAATATAATTTTTCAGCTGGTGGATATTTGTTTTAATTTTTAACAAAGGCGGGGTAAAACCAGTGTTTTTCAAAAATTCTGGTTTGCACTTTCTGGTCTCTTCTTTTGCTACTTTCCCTCTCTGTCTACAGCCAGATCCACTCCCTAAGGCACCGAGGCACTGCAGCCCTTAAATGATTGACCCTTTGGGTGTTTTTAACACGCTGCTCTCCACAGACACCCACACCACTTGTTCCAGTGGCTGTCCCCACTGTCCCTGTGCTGTTGGGCTCGAGGAGGCCAAGCCCTGTCACTTCTGATTTCATCAAGGGACCACTGCAGGGACCGTGCATGTAGCAAACCAAATGCCAAAGCTGCACAAGGCCTACTGGTTCTCCCAGCACAACCACTGCTGGGTGACAGCTTCTACAACACTCTCAGACTTGTTAAATTCCTCCTCTCCTTGATTTCATATGCTGAACAGTAGCCAAAGTCATAATTTGTGATCTTTATACCTCCCAAGAATCTTCAAGCCATACGGTGTAACTAACAGGTGCCCTCTTACAATTAAAATGACCTGGAAACGAGGAAGAACTTTTCCTTATGTGCCATGTAAACATCACATTTCTTTCAACATGTTTTTTTCCCCTCTCAGCTCTATTTACACAATGACCTTTATTTTGCTGGACTTCTTTCTCTTCAGTTCTTGAACTATTCAGGCTTTACATTAAAAGAAAAGTCATCCCTTTCCTTTGCCTGTGCAGACACATGAATCTCTGTCTAAACTGAAGAAGATCACAACTTTCTAGCATTAAGCATGTGGTATTTTATGGTAATGGTACCTTTGACCATTTTAACCAAACATCTTTGAAATGTACAGAGAAATTAGGCAAGGCTGGGCAATATGTAAACATTATCTGCCAAGAGAGGCTGTTATACTGCACAGCTGCTATAAATCACAAGCTTTGTAAAAGCTGATGCTGGGCTGAGTATGCTACATTCAGTGATGAAACAATTTTCTTTCTTTGATGATGGGTGACCATCCCCAAGCCACTGACCACACGTCATGAGATGTGTCCCATGGGATTTCCTTGGGGATAAGTGGCAGATCAAGACATTGGAGTGCTGCTTGACTGCAGAGAGTTAAAGTAAGGAGAAAGCAACCATAGAGTGAAAAAAAATGTGGCCCTGCGTAGAAACCAGAACCCAAAACTTCTTTTGGTTAGAGAGCTGACTGACAAGTCCAGCCATCATTTCCCAACCAGGAAATGAACTTGTTGATTGTTCCCACTGGTCCAGGAAGAAAAACAAAGCAGGATAAATAAACAGGGTTGCCCCAAATAAATATTTGTCTCTAAGTATCAGTGTCAAAACAGCATCCTCCTGGAAACGAACTGGCATGATCCTAAATGTTTCCCTTTTACTGGGATGAGGGAAAAACTGCATGCAGCCACTGGACAGCTCATGGACTTATGGATACAGAACTGGGCAACTAAGATATTGCAGGGAAGATCTGTCTCTCCTTCATCTGCAAAAATCCTCAGGTCTAAGGAAGAAAGTACCAGTAAGTGAGAGAGGTAGCATAAAGTCTCTCATTTTCAGGGTGACCTGTCTTCCCCTTTCTCTGAGGCAGTGCTGTTGCCTTATTGAGCTGGCTGAAAACCAAAGGGAATTTTGCCACTTGAAACTGTTCACATTTAAAACAAAATGACTTTCAGAATTCCTAAAAGCAGAAATTTAATAACTCTGGCAACTGTGGAAAATACTTAATGGAGTATTCTGAGACTTCACTTAAAATATTAGATCTTAATTTATGGGGTTTAATCATCCTTTCTGTGAAAAAATTTCTCCAAATGTCCAACCTAAATCTCCCCTGGCACAGCTTAAGACCATGTCCTCTTGTCCTGACACTTGTTACCCGGGAGAAGAGACCAACCCCACCTGGACATAACCTCCTTTCAGGGAGCTGTGGAGAGTGACGAGGTCTCTCCCGAGCCTCCTTTTCTCCAGGCTAAACACCACCACCTCCCTCAGGACTTGTGCTCCAGACCCTTCACCAGCTTCGCTGCCCTTCTCTGGACTCACTCCAGCACCAAAATGTCCTTCTTGAAGTGGGGGGCCCAGAACTGGACACAGGACTCGAGATCCTCCGTGTCTGGGGGGCAGCCAGCTGGCACCACGGGGCGGTGGCACTGCCCTTCATGGGTCCGACCTTCTGAGCTCCTTCCAGCTGGGGAGCACTGTGAAATCAGTGCTGCTCAGCGTACCAATTGTAACTCCAGTTTGCACAGACGTGGAGAAGACATAGGAACACAGATTAGTTTCAGTTCTTGTAAAAGCTTGGGGTTTGGCACATCTTTTTATCAGCTTGCTGCACACTTGCATAATAATCCTCTTTATTTAGTTTATTACATTGTAGAGGTATGGAATAGGAAAAGACCTCTTGAATCACCATTTCAGTCCCCCTTCTCAGTTGACTCCAGAGGTGACTACATCCCAGAACTGTCTTCAAAAACCTACTCAAACTCCACCTTAAAAATGTTTTGAGGTTTTTTGACATCATGGCTTAACACAAATATTGAAACTTGAGATCCTGATAACATTCTGACTGCAAGCTTTGAACTAACCTTTGAAAGCCCTACAAGCAGGTTATTTTGTGCTGTCAGATGACTTGTTATTCTGCAATGACATTTGCCTTTCCTCTGAGTGTGGCACATTGTGATTAAGAAGTGAATTGTTTATCTCCTGCTCACAGTCGCTTGTAAGCATCTCAAATACCCTTTACACATCACCGGCCACCCCTCCTGTGCTCTGTTACTTTGTCATTTAGCTTTATGACCAATTTAACATTCTTAAGCCATATCTGAATGCGTGGGACAGCACAGTGCTTGTTCCAGACATACGGAGAGAATGCTGAGGTAGGATTTTATACACATTTCTGAAATCCCGTGGTGCATTCTGTTATGATCCCTCCACCCAGAAGTTTTATGGAACAGTCAAGTTTCAAGGCCAGGAGTTACCATCACGATCATCTGCAGTTTTTCACCCGCTCAATCCCCTAATACCCCTAAGGGAATTGCTGTTCCCTCTTATGTGAATGAACTCTCCTGAGCCAAGTAACTTCTGTTTAAAGTAAAATCTGTTCATCAAGGAAAAAAAAAAAAAGTCCAGCCTTGCTTACATCAGCTTTCACTATCAAATACCTTCTCTTAACATAAGAGCTAATAAGCTATGAGCAAGCCATCTGCTGACTTCATCAGTAAGTTAAACACATGGAGCTTCAACTCTGCCTTTGTGAAGCAAATTTTTCCACATATCCAAGGCTTTTTGAACTCTCTCTGGTTGGTCACATTCATTTTGAAGAGAATGCCAAAGCAGACACAGCACTGCAGAAGAGGTCTTGGAGTCTGGCTTCGTCCAGATATCCAAAATAGGGATGCCTATTCCTGAGGCTCTCCCCAGGGCCACACCTCTTCTCTGGAAATCTGTAGCACAACTTCCCTCTGCTGCCCACAAGGAGCTGCTTTTTAGGGCCTGGGAAATGGGAACCATTTCTTGGAACCTCCATGAGGAATCCAGGTAAAAGTTGTGGGTCACTGATTCTCTCTGGGGATGGGAACAAGGGAGAGAACCTGCTTTTGAGGACATTTCTTTCTCACCAGCCCTGATATAGTTACCTGTTTAGGAGACAGGTTTTTATATCTACATTGTCACAGCTTTAAAGAGATACAGAGTCAGGGTCAGACCCTCACTGTGCTGGACATTTCTGATCCAAGACCTAAAGCTGCTCCCTGCTCTGGGTTGCTGCAGACTCAGAGTGCTCATAGGGCTTTTGTTTATTGTTTGTCTCACTGTGGTTTAAAGTAAAAAATATAATAATGATCAGCCTAGTTCTTCTGTATTTTTTCAATCATTGCCTTATTTGCTTTCTTCTGACTCTCCAGCAGGGTTTCCAGTGGTTCAAAGNCTTTTTTTGCTGCAGACTCAGAGTGCTCATAGGGCTTTTGTTTATTGTTTGTCTCACTGTGGTTTAAAGTAAAAAATATAATAATGATCAGCCTAGTTCTTCTGTATTTTTTCAATCATTGCCTTATTTGCTTTCTTCTGACTCTCCAGCAGGGTTTCCAGTGGTTCAAAGGGCTTGAAAGCTAGGACATCAGAAAACAGATTGTCAAGTCCAGCAGACAAATATGTAGTACAAAATAATAGTAGTTTTCTTTTTTTTTTTCCTGAATCTTTCAATTCCTGACCTGTAGCAAAAAGATGTATAAAATTATTGACATTCTAAGGGAAACAGGGAGGATCATGAAATTTTTACAAGCATTAAAAATAATGATTTATCACTTCATTAGAGTTTACTTTTCTGTCTAATTCTCAGTGGCATCTCTGCTCGTTGTACCTGGCTAGTAAAGGTGTTCGGTAAAGAAACTGGGGCTAAACTCAGCAGGAAGCAATTGTGGAACACTTTTACCACAGAGCAGCCTTACGAAAGCAGAGATTCTATTCCTTGCTTTCACTGTGGAAAACAGTCCTGGGATGTGGATGAGGAAAAATTTATTGATGCTATTCTTAATGCTGTTACTCTTCATTTTATTCTCTGAATAATAACTGATATGAATTCAAGCCAAGTCATTCAGCTCTGGATTTGTTTAGGAAGAGGGCAAGGAGTGAAGGAGATGGCATCCCACCCAAGGTTTGACTTGCATCTCATAAAGAGATGGGAAAGACATAACTGAACTTAATTCCTATTTAATGTTGGGGATTTTGCCTCAATTCTTCTGTAGAAATAAAAATGTAGTGCATCCTTATTTAGGAAAGAAAGGCTGTGATGAAAATGATGAAGCAAAAGATAGTGGGAAGGTTCTGGATCCTGATAGTCCCTCTGCTTTAGCTGCTCTCATCACTACCATTTTTATGGGCACTGGGCTGGGACTGGGATGTGGCTGCTGAACAGCAGCAGCACAAACGTGCAGCAGATGGATGGTGCCGTGACCAAAGCATGCAGGAGGAACTGGTTTTGTTTCACGCTTTGACACAGATTTCTCCATAATGTTGAACAAATTACCTATGCAAAGAAAAAGCATAAAGGTTATGAGGCAAATGCATTCAGGCCAGTGCTTAAACAGTGGAGTTTATAGTATTTCAGCTTTAGAAACAGTATGGTTTTTAAAAAGTATATAATTTTTAGAAAAAATGTAACATCAAGATTTACCCTGTTATCTTTTGATGTGAGTTTTTCCTACATAACAATTTGGATGATTTTGTTCTTAGTAAAAACAAAATTAAATCCTTTAAGAGCAAAAATAGCTGTTTAGAAAAAACTAATTAATAAGCAAACAACAATAAGTGTATGTCATTACTGCACTCCAGAAATGAAGCCCATCTGAAATCTGCTCTCTGAATTTTACTCCACTGAGCTCCTGTGGGCACCCAGACCTCAGTGAAGGAAGAAGAGATGGCAGAGAAGTGGATGAAAAGCTCAGCCAATAAAACCCAAGAGCAGTGCTTGATAAAAAAGATGGAAAACCATAAGTACCAATGTCAAACATGAGTTTAGGAAAGTTGTCCATTTCATTTTCCTCAGCCTCAGAGGGAGTGGTTGGCTAAGTTACTCTGTGTCCCCAGATAGTGTGGTCTCCCCAGAAATTGCTCTCTGCACAAGAAATTGGAAGGGCACCTCTGCCAACCCAGATCTTAGGACCATTTCATCACATTGCAGCGATGCACGGAAGTATCTGCCATCCTCCCAGGCACCATATGGACCAGACCTTGTGGCTGTTCTCAAGGAATTCAGTAATTATATTGTCATTTTCCCTCTTGTTTACTGGAGGGAAAGATGCAATCAAATTTTAAAGAACCGAGTGGAAAAGCCATGGAATAAAAGGAAACGGAAGGACTGAGTGCTGAATTACTGAAGAGTGGAAGAAAAAATAGCCCACCTTCCAAACCTGTAATGCTTCCAGCAAGAGATAAGAGACACCCAAATGCAAAAAGAACAGAGGAAACAGCAGTGACTTCGAAGGTCTAAATCTCCTCCTCTGTGCTGTACAATGTGTGCCGTTTTGACTTGTGTACACACACGGAGAAAGTGAAATATCATCTCTTCTCTGAAAAGTTAAATTACTTGAGAACTCTGGAACATTACAGGACATGTTCTCTAATTTTTTCAATCAGTTATCCAAGTCAGAGGAGATGCAGAAGCTCCACCTTTCTTCTGTAAGACAATTTTGGCACCTCAAAGGACATGTTGGCCATGGAGAACTGGCTTTTCATGGCCACTGAGTACACCTGAGGAGTTCCAGCACCATTCCTGGTGCTCTGCCAAATATAAAATATACAGACCTCTCATTAAAATGAATTCCATGTAAAGGTTCAACCCAGACACTCCAGGAACCAATGGGAGGGTTGCAAAGTCAGTCACGAGAATATAGGACTCTGCTTCCCAAAAATGTCTTCCTAATGTAGAAATACCACGACCAAAACTGACCTGGACTCTCAACATTGTAAATCCCACTGACAGACACCCTAAAAGTGCCTCTCTGGCTTTTGCTTTTGAAAACGCTGTGCCCAAGAACAACTAAAAGCAACTCACCCTGTGGAAAGCATACTGAGGGAACCGCAGGCTCCTTTAATGTCACTGGATTTAGAAAGCAGATCTTGTAGCCACTCAGTGTCCCCAACTTCCTGCTTACAAACTGCTTTAGCATTGACTCAGTAGGAGTAACACCATCCACTGAATCACCCACCCATCTGCAACACCTGCTTCTTCCTTCGCTGTTACGCCTTCCCTGGGATGACTCAGTTTAGCTGCTCTGAGCTGGACAGATGGGAGAAGACCATACCTTGAGAGGCATGGGCTGGGGAGTATTCAAGGCCCCCTACTAATTACTGGCTTTCTGCAGTCTGGGGTGCAATAATCCCTTGTCCACTCCCTGTGACTCCACACAGTTGGGGGGTGTTTTGTAACTTGTCCAGCCCTGCCTATCTGGAACACTTTCCTGCCGAGACAGTGACTCACTTCCTCTTTAGGAAGCTCACCCAAAATCCTTTTCACTTTAGCTTATAAACTATTATTAACTCCATCTGTAAAGCAAAACTTTTACTCATCAGTAGTGCTAAATGGGAATTTTCCAGTGATACACACTTTTTTTTTTTGTTGGAAGATGTTGATTTGTTAGAACATAAATCTTTTTTAGCAACAAACCAGTTTTGCTTAGGCTTTCATCAGAAGTATTTGCATCCAAAGAAGGAGAACAGCTCAGCTTAGCCAAGACACCAGTGGTTAGGTCACTAACATAGCAACACTCAGCTTTTTGGCTACACAGGGATATGAACCTGGCACCACTATCCTCCACAGTGCCATAACAACAGTCATTTCTTAGGATGGAGAAACTTCATGGTCTCCCACTGATGATGTTTTATGAAGTGACCTGTCAGTGTTATCAGAACTTGGTCCTGATATCTTCTCCATTTCACACCAGTGCTTAATCCTTAAGTAACTGGCAGTTCAGGAAAATCACAGATTTTTTTAGTCTTTCTCATTTTCCTGTGAAGCTTCAAAAAATCTCAAGTTGTTCCCACTGAGGAGCAGGATGTTTTCAAAACCTTTAAGGTTGTCACAGAAGAGGAGAACTACAGAAGATTCCAGATGAGTTGTACTCACTGTTTTTCTCAGAAGTAGTCCCAAGCAGGAGGTCACTCCAGTCACCTCACAAACACACAGGCTGTAGCAGTGTTTTTCCTAGGACTGGTAGCAAATTTCTTTGTGATGTACCTCCATCAGAAAAGGGACCACATGAGTCAAAGTGTTTCCTCTGAAGTCCGTTATATAAATTAAATTTCTGATGAGTGAGGTGATGGGTTTCTGAGGCTGATGAACACTCAGAATTTGTTAGAACATAGGCACAACTGCACATTTGGATTTTGTGTAGATAATATATTGTGCATTACCCATGTGTCTGTTTTTCCATGGGCTGTAAAAGCAAGACTCAATTAGCAAGTGTGGCTTTTTTCCCCCTCTGTTTTCACCCATGGTTCAGGATATGTCTTTCAGCTGCAGTTTCAGAAATAAACTTAAGATTAAATTCTGATGTTTAAATACATGTTCAGTTGTTTAGTCCTTGAAAATGTTCCTTCTTGCAGCCAGAAGAATGCCATTATCATCTGAACTATATCCCTGTTTTGTATTCCTATAGTATTGCTCAGTAGGAATTATGGGGCTAATGGAACTATTCCCACTCATTTTGGTTTTTGTAATCTGTTATTCATCAAGTGTTGAGCTTCTGGGCATTTTACAAACTATATCAACTATCTTACACCTCTAGATTGCTCCGCATCTGACGGGCAAGAAATCCTTGAACTGCTGGCCACCATGGTCCTGCAAAAGCAATCATGTCCTGTTCAGCACCCGTTTGATCCACACAATCAGAGTGAGGTACATCTGTCTGAAAAGCAAAGGCTTTTGTTGCTATTTAGGGTTCCTGTCCCTCCTGTATGAGGACACACTCTTTTGGTACTGTTTACTTAACTGCGAGGCTCCATGGTGAGAAAGGGCTTCTTTCTGCTAAGAGAACTTCATCATTGGAGATATCTCATTTCTAGGGAAAATGCTTGTCATCTGTTTCTAGGAAAGACGTTATTTCAGGGAGATTTAGCCTTGGCTGTGCCTGCTTTCCATGAGCACGCTGTGGACCTGTATTTACTGCTAGAACAAAAGGACAAGGAGGAGGGAAATGTCTGTGCAAAGGAAATTTTCAACCTAAGAGTGAGGAGTCTCAAAGGGTTTTGACTGCAAAGGAAAAGGAAAGAAAAAATCCAAGCCAATCTGCCTTTTCCACCCCCTCTATTTGTCAGTTGCTCCCCCTCCTTTAGACTGTCAGATTTCACTCCCATTCTACTGTACGGGCACATAAATCTTGCCAGAAATGCTTCACTCACTTAACACCTACCTGCTGGAGCTTAGATTCAGAGAGAGGGGAGAAAAACCAACCTCAAATCCTGGCAATTCTTATAAATCACAGTGTTGCTAATCTCTTTTCAAGAGAGTCAAATGTAAAGTCATGTTCCTTCTTGTGAAAACATTACTAGCCTGTGGGTGTCAACACAGCCTTCTTTTCCAAGAAATCTGTTGCATCCCACAGCGACTCTAGAGAAATTGCACTCCGATGACAGTGAAGAGAGTCTGCTAGAAAAACAGCACACGCCAATTCCATACAAGAGCAACCTCAACAAGCACTTGTTTTTGTAAGATCAACTCTGTCTAATTTCACAAAAAGCAGAACTGAACTTGACCAAGATATATTTTATGGGAGTTTTTACAACCTCGTTGTTGCAAGCTCTTTCCCCACCCCAAAATCACATTTTCAGCTTCCTTATTCATTCCGTGCCAAGACACACTATCCCATTTCTTTACAGCTCCCATATAGAATAAACAAGAACATAAACCACCTGGCTGCTACCTTTACACATCCTTCTACACCCTGTCTTCTAACAGTGGGGCTGCCTCCTCCTCTGGGAGGGCACCTCAGCACCAAATCGGTCAGCCCTTGCAGTTACCCCGTTTTGATAAAAGTCTTGTCTCCTCCGCAGGAAAAGATCACCCCCAGTCCCTCAGACCCTTGTAGAAATCCATCCAAGCATGAGATTTGAGGAAATCCCAAGATGCTTCCCAGATTATTATCTGGAAGATGTCCATAGACCACTTGCAGGGAAAGAGCCTTTTCCAGGAAGCGTTTTTACAGCAGACGGACATAAGAGACTCTTTGTGAAGAAAGGAGAGAATGCAGTACATTACTGAAAGGCAGCACCCATTAAGTATTTTGTTCCAGTGTTTAAAGGGTGGCTACAAAGACGAAGAGAACTCCATTTTCCTCATGGAAAAGACAAGGGGTAATGGGTACAAGTTACTCCTGGAGACATTTTGATTACAAAAAAGATAAAAATTTTTACAATGTGAGCAATCAGCCATTGGAATGATCTGCCCGGGGAAGTGGTGAATTGGACACTTCTAAGATACAGCTGGAGAGGCTGCTGGGATATCTTGTCTAGACTGTGCTTTTACCTGGAGAGGTTAGACCAGAGATCCTTGAGGTCCTTTCCAACCTGGTATTTTATGATTCTAATAGCATTTGAAGTCACCTGGAGTGTGGGTTCTCCTCTACGTTAGAAGTTAGCAGAACAGGAAAATCATTTGAATTCATGTACCTGGTGAGGAGCACCATAAAATAACCAGAGATCCTTCTAGTTAATTCCTGCATTACCCAGTCTGAATCACTGGGGTTTACAGTTTGTGTGTGTGTGTTGGCTTTATGTACTCATTTATTTGGGTAGATAGAAAATCTCGTATACCCATTTGGTGTGTTGCAGTAGTGTCTAGAGCTCAGACCACAACTTTGCCTGGGCTCTGTTCCTGTCCAAAATAATGACTCGGCGTGTGACAAGTCCATGTGAAGTCATGGGGCTGTCTGAGAAGGCTCCACTGCAGACAAGACTTATCCTTTCCAGCCCTCCTGCTTCCCTCTCTGCAATTACCCCACTGCCAGGGTGAAGTCAAGCCCCTGCCTTCCCAGACTGCCCTGAGAAAGCACATACCAGGCTGTGTCTGTCAGCCTTGCATGCACACCTCAGGCATGAACAGGCAAAGTTTCAAGCCTCACAGCCCTTGAGGGGTGCACTTGCTGGCTGATGTGCTGTCATCATGGCATACTTCTTTACAGGAGGTATATATTTAAAAAATAAACAAACTTCGAGCTACCAAAAAGAAAAAAAAATATTTGTTCAAATGCAACTATTCACATGGAAATAAGTGCCTGCTCAAGAGGAAACAAGGAGAATGATGTGATTGTGATTCCCTCTCTCCCTCTCTCCCAGGCTGCAGCCTGGACTGCCCAGACCCAGGGGAAATCAGCCCAAGAGCTGGATGTGCAAAGGGGCTTGGAGCAGCAACCCCACAAGGGATCCCTGCAATCCCCACCTCACAGCATAAATCAGCCCCAGTCCCTGGTCTCACCTCACTGTGACCACCTCTATGGAGCATCTGTCCTCTCCCAAATCTCTTTCTTCCCTGAAAGTCTGGGAAAATCTGACAAAACCTTCCAAAACCCATCAACAAAAAGACAGGAAAAGGAACAGAAGAAAAAGTCGCTGAAAACAAATGAACTAAAAGACAAAAAGAAACACACACATGTTTTAGAATTACTGTCTGAGATATTTGGAAGAAAAAAAATCATTTTTCTATGAATTGTTTCCTATTAAAATTTCGCAGCAAATTATGACCCCAATAAGAGCATTGGCAAGCTGGCATCTATTTTGTTCTGGTTCGTTAATCCATTCTGAGAGGTGACAGCCCATATAATGATTTCTTGGCAAGGCAAAGAGGCAGTTCTTTGGGTAAATCATAACTCCACTGGCATCACATGGTACCACAATAATTTATACCACACAAGGGTCTATTCCACCGTCTGAATTCCCTTGCCCATCACATTGCAGCTTGTATCCAGGCCAGCTTGACTTTTATGGTTAACATCCCCATCGTTTGTTATTCACACTGTGGCAGAAACTTGAAGTCACAACGAGGATGTCGTTTGCACGGGGTTAGATGCTGTGACAACATATGCAAAACGAATCCAAAGAGCTTTCACTCTTATTCTGCTGTTATCTGTCATGTTCCTACCCCAAGTCCATCCAAACAGATTTTCACCAAGTGCTTAAATGACTGAACTTTGGCCAAGAAGGCACCATGGAATTACTCACAGTGGCAGGCCAGATGAAATGTAAGCATCACCAATTCATCCAATTATTTTTCAATAGAAGCTGGAGCCAGAAGGGACTTTGTACGTCATTACTCTTGATATTCCAGACACTCTTGTTTGCAGTTTGGTTCTGCAGAAAGAAATAATAGTTTGTTTCATTGACAAGAGCGGACAAGTAAAAATTAGCAGATTTTATGGGACATAAAAAAGCCCATTAGAAAATGATGTTTAGAGAGAGACGTTTTTCATTGTGCAACACAACTCTTTACCATGTTTCAAAATAAAATATTGATGAAAAGAATATGACTATGCTTACCAAATATTATTTTTGAGTCATCTATAAGTTTAGAGAGATTATAAGAGAATAATATAGGAATGTGATGGATAAAAGAGGCGAAAGGTGATGGTGGTTCAAAATGCATCTCTTTTTTTGGCTCCGTTCACTGAAAGAGCTAATAGTGGCTTCCCGACAGTTGGTTCTGGTAATGCTTCACTTCCATGCCTTAGTTCATTTACTGTTCCTGTAAAACTGAACTTCAGAACAAACCCAAACCATAAATATGGGCACCTCAGGACTTCTGGATACTTTGAGATTCGAATCCAGATCTCTGTTCTGCATATGAGCCAGGACAGAAGTCTAGATCTGAATGCCCTCAAATACTATGGCTCTACTTACTTGTAGGTCCACAGTCTCCTCAGCTGGGGCTTCTCTCCACTGGAAAGACAATTATTAACCAGGAAACAAGCAGGGAGAATCTCTTTTAAAATACTTACAAACTGACTGTTGAACAACTTGAGCTGGAATATGTTGGAAGTGACTCTATAAACAGAACTACTCATGAATCAAAAACCTCCTAAAATTTTTGTTGCAACTTGATTTAAATTTCTGGGTTATTCAAATTTATGTGAAATTGAGATAAACCTCCAAGATTCAGTCACTTTTAATAGCATGAGATACAGACTTCTCCAACCTGCTGTGAAAGCTGAAACCTGGGCCAGCTTTTCATCCGCAAGCCGAACTTAACATCAGTAAAAAAGACATCACACTCTTTTCTCATTTCCTATACAGTTTAAGGAAAAGGAAAAAAAAAAAAAAAAAAAAAAAACAAAAAAAAACACAAAAC
>VYZQ01045690.1:25615-50514 GCA_013400655.1 Mystacornis crossleyi | reverse complement strand
AAAAAATTTGTTTCTGAAAAACACAGTCCTTTCTCATTGTGGCACTTCCATTTCAATCAGATGCTTTGTTTCATACATTTAGCAGCTTGCATGCATCTCCAGATCTTCCTGGGAGATACACAGTCTCTTTAGGAGCAGGGCACACCTGAGGGATGACCCAGAAACCCTCTCAGCAAAGCACTTGCCCACACCCGTCAGAGGCTGAGCACAGCTGAATTGGCACCTTAACCCATACCAAGCCACCGCTGCCAACTCCAGGCAGGAATTTTATAAGTCCTTGTTCCAAAAAAAAAAAAAATCTCTCCAGCCAAAATCCCCTCCTGGCCTGCAAATATGTTCAGGCATACACCTCTGTGTTGTAAATGAAATATCTGGCTTGCTGCAGAGCCGTACTGAAGGAGCCAACTGGAACCGAGCAGAGCGAGCACTGGGAGAAGGTGTTTGAGCTGTTGAATTTAGTGAATTCATGCATGCCATATCCAAAGGAGCACTGCACACTTCCCCTTTAAGAGTCATGCTTGCGGGGGTGAATTTACCACCTGGTCTTTTCATACCCAATAATGGGTGTTTTGAGGAGGACTTCTTGAATTGCCTCACGTGGAAGACACTCATCTTTCATCCTGCTTGCAAAGGTGAGCAAAGCCCTTATGCCATCCACTGACTTCAAGAGAAAGAGTTACAAGGGACTCAAAGTGTCCCATTCAGTCCCAATAATGTGATTATTGTGCCCAGATTTTTAAAGTCCAGGCCAAAGAAAGTGGGGCCTTTGAAACAACTAATGAACACCAGTCCGAAGACTGCAACTTATACGTGCCTTTGGATACACAAAACATTTCTAACAGGGTTGGTATGAGCTGCTTAAAATTTGATATTATGATTTTTCTGCTTTCTAGATTTCAGCACTTTTTAAAGGGTCACATTAGTAAGAGAGGGAAAAGGGAAAATAATGAATATTCGGTGGAAGGGATTTTGCGTGTTTCTTAATGAACTAGGAGGGTGACTGATCACCATTCCATCTGGGGCAATGAAAAGACCAAAGCATGAAATCGTAAACTTTCATTCTAAGAGTAAATTGGTACCGAAAACTGTCTGAGTCAGTGCCAACAATCTGATCTCTGATCTTTGCTATACATACATTCAGGTTTATTCCAATGTAATACATGAGGTACTATGAAGTAAAAATGAAGTAATGAGGTAATACTGAAATAATGAAGAAAACCTGAATTTTCCCAGGCAGCAGTAGTAGAGTATCTAGCAGTCTTAAAAACCTGTGCAAGGTTTGCAAAGCACCGTACCAAACATCTCTTGGGCAGAGTTTATATATTACCATAATTTTCCTCCTGATTCTACTCTCTTCAGAAGTCAACAAAGAAAAGAAGAAACAAAGGCTGGATGATTCCTCAGGAATCGCTGGTCTATTATTTTCCCAAGGGCATGACTCTCCACACCTAACAGACATCTCTCTGATCTGGTATCAAAAATCCCCAGCAATAAAGAATCTATTAAGCTCCTGTTGAACTTGGCATATGGTAATTCAGTAATTCAAATTAAATTCATAAAGGGGAAGAGCAACTGTAAGGACCCACGTGTAGGAGGACACAATTGTGCAGCAAATTGTGGGAGGCAGCACCTGACCCTGTAAAACATGAGGGTTCTTCCTTAGGAGAATCCATCCAACCTCTACAAGCTGAGCCTTGCAGGCAGATCCTCCTTTTACTGTGTCCTGAATAAGTAACTCTTCCCCTCTCACAAGCAAGGAAAAAAACTTTAAAGAGGGGAGAAAAGAGAAAAAAGCATCAGCTTGGGAAAGCACAGCCACTCCCTGTACGAATGAATACCAGGGACACATTTAGCAGCAGTCTGAGTTTACTTGATTTCACACTTCCCATGTGTGGATGCCCAGCAGATGAATGCAACTTCTACACATCATCCACGAGCATCTTCCCATCTTCCACACGTTACAGCACAGCAGGTCCTTTCCCACTTGTGTCCATGCCCCCAGAGGCCAGTTCTTCCAGTGTTCAGTGTGTGTAGGAAGCTTGCATGGGCTTACCACTGCTTAGAAAGAAACTCTTCCATCCCAGGAAATTTCTGGACTCCACTGCCGTTCTTTGGGAGCTGTGAGGTTTCCCAAGTGCTCCCAGCCTGCTGCCCTTTGTCTGTGTGAGGTTTCTACATTCGAGCTTTCCCTTCTTTCACCAGCAAGGGGAGCGAAGGACACTTCTCCTTGGAGCTCCTGGCTGCTAGATTTAGTCTGGGATCTGTCTGGGATTTTTTCCTCATTTGGCAGCCAGGTCCTTTGACACCTTTGACACCACCATGGTGTCATATGAGTCCACAAGGCCAAACCTGTGAGATGCATGTCTTGATACCCAGTATGGAGAGACATTGGTGGGGTAGCATCCTCAGGAGAAAGTACCAGGGCTTTTCTAAATTCATCAAGCAACTATTGCCACCTCCTACATCAGACTGCAGGCCCAGCAGGCGTTGCCCTGCTACTCCATGGATTTTTGGACTGCAGTGCTGAGAGGCACTGAGGGATGGCTGCTCCCAAGGAAAGGGGAGCCAGGAGCCCAGACTCATAACAAGGCATCAATGCATCAGCTCCAGGGCTTGTTGGACTCATTGTGCAGTTCCCTGGCCAGGCAGAAAAATAACTTATTAAAAAGAAAGAAAAATGTAGCTGTTTCCTGACCAAAGGAGCTGAGTTCACTCATGGCAGAGGCTGAAGAGAAGAAAGGAATGGTCAGGACCATGCAGGCAGTAGTGGGAGCAGGGCAAGGCATGAGTTGAGGAGGAGGAAGAAGGGTGCAAGATGGTGTTCTTGGAGGTGGCAAACCATAGCTCTGGTTCACCTGCTGTGGGTGAACACACATTGATCATCTCTGTGCTGTGCAGCAGGAGAAACCCTGGATAGCAGCTCTCTGGAAATGGGAGCTGCACGTCCTCCTCTGGTTACCACTACTTGATAGCTGGAGATTTCTCCTCTCTGAAGCATTTTTATGCTCACAGTTAGTTAAAAAGCAGTGCTGTGCTTGTTCTTTCCCTTTGTACCTATGGATGGGAGTAAAGAGCTTTTTACCTCTCAAGCTCCGAATCACCAGGCTTGAGAATCACAGTATACAATAAATAAATCCACTTTAACAAAATGCAAGACATAGGAAGTGTTCACAACAGTCAAGAAGAATAGATTATCACATCAGTCTTGGCAATATTTATAGTTTTCCATGCATTTATACATTTCATGTGGTGCAGCTGACGTAAAATACAACCCAGAAAAAACAAGTTGGCCCAGTGTGGAAAAATCTCATCTGCTTCAAGGTATTTGCCTAGGCTCACCAAGCTCATTTTTGATTTTGCATTAAAATTCTACAAGGACACAGAATTAACCCCACACCAGCTATTTCAGACATGGCAATGTGGTATTTAAAAGTTTAATATTGTAATCTTAAACCTGTAACTTGGGCCAAATCAGTCTAATACACTTTCCTTGGAGCAACTTTTTATAATGATATTTGGGAACTGTATATATGCTGTGCATGATTCTTGTCCTTAATTTTGTGTTTTCTATACAATTTTCTAAAAGCTAAAAATAACTATTCATTTTACCTGTTTAAGCACATAAAACTCAAATATATATTAAAAAAACTTCACCTACTTAAAAATACCCAAGTAGATATAGAACATACAAGGAAATGAGATAGTGTTTTCAACTTAGTATTTTTTAAAATGAAGCTGTTTTGGTATGACAGTATTGGTAGAGGTTTGATACTCTTCCAGATATGTTTGATGCTATAGGTTTTATCCGATGCCCTGTCCCCAGAAGGGTTCCAGGACAGGTTGGATGGGGCTTTGAGCAGCCTGGTCTAGTGGAAGGTGCCCCCATGGGCAGGGGGCTGGAACTGGATGATTTTTATGGTCTCCAACCCAAACCATTCTGTGATACATGACTACTAAAACATTCCTTTCAAAAGAATGAAATGAAAACTATTTTATTTTTCTCCCTAGCACGATCTCTTTATTCTAGCTAAAACAGATTATGATGAAGACTAAATGCTTTTGTTTGATCACTTGGTCATGTTTGCAGAGAAATCTGGATCCTGTCCCTGCCAGGTGAGTTTCAGGGCTTGTTAGGGTCCAAGCCAGGCTGATGCAGAGAGCTAAGGACCAGGTATGTTCTAGGCAGGCACTGCCCCGCACCGCTGCTCCAGAACAGGAGGTAAGAAACTGCACAGCTGTGGCACAAGCAGACACCTGGCTCCATCCCCAGATGACTTTCTTTGCAGCCCGCCTAGGAATGTCTGTCTCCTGCCCTGCCTAACCTCCCTCCCTCCTCTTTTTCCTCCTCTCCCAAGCGCCAGAGAAGCACAATGTTTCTGTGCCAAACACGCTCCCATTGTTTCCCCTGTAGGACACTGAGGGCAGCATAATTCATCTCCCTGCTTTGGTTCAGGAAGAGCACCAAGCAAGAGACTTGAAGAGCTCCATATGTTTAGCCTGTCAGAGGAAACATCGAATACTCTTTTATTGTAAGTACCTTATGTACTTTAATCAAGCAGAAGCCACACATGAATCAATATCTGAGGGATAAATCTGTAAAAATTCAAATGAGAAGTAAGGCACGGTGTTCTAAGATAATGATTAACTATTTTCCCAAACTACCACATGAAGAGGTGAATCCTTTATCTCAAGCCCGGATGCCTTTCTGGAACAGATGCTTTAGGCAAATACAAGATGTTGAACCCAGGTAAAGATAACTGGGTGAAATATTCTGGAAGTCAGACCACTAGCTTACTTGGCCTTGAAGTGCAGATATCTAATAATCATATGATTATAAAATATATTTAACTTGAACACAAAGGATTCAAGACAGAAAAACATTTTAGAAGATTAAAAAGTCTATCTGTACTTTATGCCGTTCAAATCTGTAAAGCCACAAGAAAGGATGATCATGTTCCCTTCACCATGGAAACACAAGTACACTGAAGAAATCAAAATGTTGGTTGTAGTGTGATAGAAGACAAAATGGGACATGAGGGCTGTGAAGTGAATGGTTAAAAATGAATTTAAAAAGAAAAAAAGCAACTTGTTACAGACAGAACTTCTTTAAAGATCAAAGAACTTTTGTAAAATGTGTCCAGTAATTGCAATGGGAACAAGGCAGAAAAAGTCATATTCCTTGGGAAGGGCACTGGTAAAACCCAAAGACCACACTGAGAAAGTCCAACACACAACAGCAAGTTGAGGAGGAAGGTTGTAAGGTAGCATGGCAACATAGAAGATGATGAAAAATAAAAATCAAGCTATTCTAAAAGTTGGGCCAGTAGTTATTACATGAAAAAAATTCATGCCATTTCACAAATCTGAACTGATTTTAATATCATTCACTTCTCTTGTGGCAGTGGAAGGACAGCAGTGTGAGGCTGTTGCTGGCCATTTTTCAATTTAGCAATGCTTGCTGTTGCTAAGACACAGATGTGGTTTTTCTGATTGTCTGAACATGATTACCAGTGAGTTTTCTATTAGAAATAAATGTGAAAAGTGACTATTTCACTGTGGATACAGAAATCAATGTCACAAACATGAGGAACTACATACAGAGTTGGACAGCTATAAATTCAGAACTGCTTGGATATTGTTTGTTCTCTCCCAGGAGTAAATCAGGAATAAGTTGGAGTAAGGAAGGGCTAAGGCTTCTTTCACTCTCAGCAGCTTCTGGGAGGGCCTCCCAAAGTCATGGGACGTGGCAGCCTGTCACTGGGGTATAACATGGATTAGGTAAGTACATTCAGCTTCGCCTCTCTTTTTCTTCTGAGAAAAAAAACCTTTTTTTTTTTTACCCTCAAAGCAACCACAGCAGTTAGCCAATATTGGATACCTTGAGGGTTGTTTCTATTGGGAAAAGAAGCCAGTGCTGGAGCTGGGTGCTTTGTGCAAGGCTGATTACTGAAAAAGGATGTCAGGAGCCCTATTTCCCTGAACTCAGCACGGACGGACAATAGGACGCAGTTTCTATTTCAAGACTCTTTTCAGCCAACACAATCCATAACAGAACTTCTTTTTTTCCCTGGTCTCTCTCTCTCTCTCTCCACAGCTTTATCTGAACAGCAGATGACAAGTAATTTTCTGGTGTGTCCTCATTTTCCGTCTCTCTCTATTTCTTTTCCCGCAGACAGGGCATGCACACTCAGCTGGTATTAATTCAGTCCCTATGACTATTTGTTCTCTGTGTTCCCATTCAGGCTACCATTTAGATGGGTTTCTCCCATGAGGAGCAAAGAGGCCATTAATTTGTCCACTGTTTCACTGATTCAGAGGTATTAATGCTCACCAGATTCAGAGCAGAGATATGATTGCATGTGGATCAAAGACAAGATTTGCTGAGGGCCATTCACTCATCCAGACAACATCACCTCAGCTGTAGCTCCCTCAGCCTCTCCACTTGACTTGCTGGCACGTGCAGTGACAAACCACTGAGGACAAGTTTCTCTCCTAACACAGATCAGTTGCAAGCCAAAAACTTCCTTTGCTAAAAGCTGTGCCATACCAGTTTTTGTCTACTTGAGGTGCCACTGTCTAAGTCAAAAGAGGGAAATCATACCCCCAGATAAAAAAGGGTAGCTCTCTTTCTCTACCACAAAGATTGATTTATTTTGTTGTCACATTGCTTGTTCTTTTGTGGCATGGGCTGTACTTGATTTCAAGCTAAACCACACCCTGGCTCACCGTGCTGGAACGCTGTGCATAATGGACACGTGGGCAGTGAGCAGATGCTTGACTACTCATAAGATGATGTGAGACACAGAACACAAGGAGGCAAATGCAAAAGCTTCAGTTCAGTTCCTATCTGAGCAGAAATCACTGCTTCCTTATTACCTGTTTTCCAGGTTTTTTTGCAAGTAGGTTGTTTCCTGTCAAGCTGAGCCACGACATTTCGAAGAGCCCCATGATAGAGGAGCATATAAAACTCAACTGTCCAAATGCAATTTTTAAAAAATCAGGTCAGATAAATCCTGTCTCTGAAGAGAGTCAAACAGTAGAAAGAAGAAAGAACAGAAAGGGGGAAAAAAATGTATCGCTGTCTTTCCTGTTCTCATTTAGCCTGAATAAGAAATTAAGGAGGCGAAGAGAGAAGGAAGAGGAAAGACCGCACTAGAACAAAACTATTTCAGGATCTTTTATGGACGACAATCTTTATTATTTACATATGAAACCAGACTGGACAAAGCACTAAAAATACACTGTATCTCATCGGGAACAATCCTACAGCAGCAGGGAAATACAGCAGTTGACATAAATGGCCTTTTTCTATCATTAGCCTCTGTGATTCCATGCCCATTTCATCCACAGCGTGTATCCTTCTTACAAGTCTCTCTGTAATAATAGTTCCAGAAATACAATCCACCCGGCCCTCATTCTCTGCACTACTGAGGAACTGGTGCTTTTTAGTGCTCGTCATATTGGTATGGACATTGATGACAGACGTCCCGATGCTCCTCTCTATTCCATTAGTTTTACACCATTATAATTCATGCAGGGAAAAATGTACATACAGAATGTCTCACACAGGTGTTGGGGTGATTTCTGCTAAAAGAAGAGAGTATGCAGCGTGCTACAAAAGTCCTGGAGAAAATGAGCACTCTTATCTGTCATTGATGTACATAGAAATTACTTATCAGCCATTAAACAACTGCCTTGACTTTTACACTTTCTCCCAGTTCTCCAGGTCTAGAGTTACCTGTCTTGATTACACTAAAGGTGTCTTGTCAGCCTTGCAGCAAAATCAATTTTTACAGGGCAAATTCTCCTGACCTGATAATAACAGGGGATTTGTCATTACCAGGAATATTAGGCATATGAAGAGTTGCTGTTAACAACTGAATAAAAGTATGAGGCATATGAGGAGTTTCAGTTAACACCAGAATAGCCTTTAAAGCACTCTCTGGGAAAGTAAAAGGCCAAATAGGGGTCCTACTGTAAGTTTTGAACCCTATCCAGCACTCAAATATCATATTTTGTCTTTCCCATTTGAGGTCACCACTTTGCAGGAGACTCCAGGTTGTTTAAGTATGTGGGTACTCTGACTGAAGCTGAAGTAGTCAGGAACTTTGTTCAATCAGTGTTTTTGCTTCAAGCTTTTCCCCCTGAGGTTATCTGGAGATCACCTTTGATGTGACTTACTTGTTTCTCTTATTCTTACAGAAGTGACCTGGCATGGCATGCAGGTCTATACCAGGCAAATATTACGGAGGTTGACATTCTTCTCCACATATTCAGCTTCTCATTGCAGGCTCGTGGCTTTGTTGTTTGGCGTAGGACAAGTGGGACCTTTGGGCTTGGCTGGCCCAGATTTCTTGTATGAGGTGCTCTTGCAGCAGGTTGTGAAGTCCAAAGGTCAATCCAAATCCAAGTGACAGCCTTAGAAATATTTCTAATTCCAAGCTGGCATCATTTCAAACAAGAAGTGAAGAGGAGATATGTTCTACGCACAGATTAGTAAAGACCTTAATCAGCCCTTTCCTTCAAGTGGAGAAATGTAACTTCTCTGTCAGAGCTGGAGTAGGCTGCCCTTACCACATTGATCACGAACTGACTTTGGCTGTTTCTGGCCCAGTTGCATCATTTTAACAAGAGAATGAAGCGCACTCCTCATGAAACCACAGACTTCCCACTCAGGCTGTCTCGCCTGCAATGTTTAATATTCCACTCGACTGACGATCATTGCAGCACTACGTGCAAGGTTGGGAGGATCAAATGCCTGACACTTCCTCCACTTGAATTTTGGATTCCGGGCATCCGTCATGTCCTGGCCCCACAGCAGGAGCAGCAGCCAAGGCAGCTTGTGCAGAAGGCCTGAAATGCCATGTTTTACAAGCTGAAATATGAAGTGATAACTTCAGGAAGTTTGTTCATGCTCTGGACTGGTGACTGAGGGAGGAAGCAAGTGCATGGTTTCAGAATGAGTGAATTATTTAAGCCAGCAGTCCTGAAATGCAAAGGAGGGATGTCAGGTCTCTGGAAGAAGCTGAAGTGGACTGTATTCCCCTGTCATCCACAACAACAGCGTGGGTGTTCCGAATGCTACCAAGTGCTGGGTTTTGACATGAAATTGTGCATCACCAGAAAAAAAAACATCTGTTCAAATTCTCTTCACCAACACTTCTATGATTTAACAACTTGCCAGTTGCATAATAAAATCAAACTGGGCATGTTGCTTTATGTTTGGCACTTTCATTTATTTACATTTTGCAAAGGTGCCCAAAGATCATCGGGCAATGACTGATGAGAAGTTCACACTATTACTGCAGGTCCTTAGATTATTAGTCATTCTTGGACAAATGAGATAATGTCACACAAAAGCTGAGAGACCCAGAGGGCTTTTTTAAACCCTCTTTTCTAAGCTAATGAGGTTTGTCTGTTTCCAGTGTACGTGTATTTTAATTACTTGCAACTATGAGACCTGGCAATAATTTTTGAACCTGTTCACCGATTTAAACGAAAAAAAAATCTTACAGGAAGAGGGGGAAAGTTGTCAAGGATACAAATTTCAGCCAAATTCATTGAAACAGAGAGAGAAAAAGCTAATTAAAATCTACATAGGAGAAAGGAAAGGGCAAGAAGTAGAGAAAGAATAAGAGACTATAAATGGAGGGACTGTAAATGACTAGCTATAAGGGAAAACTTCAGTTACAGTTCATATCTCAGTTGATCAAACTCAAACAAAATCCACAGTAAACTAGACTTCCTTTATTCCACTGCCGGGGGAGATACTTGGGGTTTTGGATTCTTTACGCAATTACATTTTCCTGCATAATATTCTTTACACATACTACTCAGCTACATATAAAGAGGTTTTAAACAAGGAGGGGAGGCTGGAATATTTAATGGATAAATTTAGAAGTGAGGGAGGCATTCCGCTGTACCAATTGGACTTTACCATCTCCCTTTCCTTGGCATCTGGAGAAAACTCCATTAGAAAAGCAAGAAAGCATGACAAAGTAAACCACAATTTTTTCCCTACTGAGAGCTTCAGGCATACAAATGAGTTCTTGCCAGATAGCAAGTGAGATTGTATCATTTCCAAACAACTGACTCAAAGAAAAAAAATAAAATGCAGGCACCTTGAGAATTCTCTCAGACTCAGAACTGCAGAGATCGTTTTGCAGAATTAAGCTTTGCTCTTGGATTACAAATGTTTGTGCCAAATTTCAGTTTCCGATGCTTTTGCCTGTGTGTAAGTGTGAAATTATTAATCCTTGAAAGAGGGATTCATAATAACGGAGTTATTGACATTTTCTTGGCTCTAGCATTGCCGATGTGATGCTAAAGACAAGAAACATTCCCGCTGTTTGATGAAGAGGGTACCCAGGAAACACCAGCAGTAATCATTCTCCAGGCAGAAGATGTTTTCTGTCATCTGGTTCTTGACAACTATAAATAAAGGGCTCAATCTGATTTTTATACACTATTTCTACACTGTAAGAGACAGAATGATATATCCCACAGTTTGCAATGGAAGCCATATACCCTGTGATGGGATTATAAACAAAGTATGTGCGCACCACAAATGTTTGTGTTTTTAGCAGTGTTGTGAAGCAGAGGTTCACAACTGCACTTGTGGGCCTTGGTTAACGCAGAAACACCATTTCCCGTGCTGTGGCTGAAGTGTTGCAGAGACAAATGTTGGTACACAGGCACAGGATGAAATCAGTACTTGCTTGCTAGCATAAAAAAACTGCTATTAAAAGCTACCAAAGTGAAATACTACCATTATTTTCTTTTCTCAGCTATGTCAAACTAATTTATTTGAAAGCAGAAACACAGAAGATACAGTGTGGTACTCAGCCCCAGGCCTGGAAGATCTCTAAATGAAGCATCAGCCCTCCCTGGGAGAGCAGGGGAGTTAAAGAACTCTGCCAAAATACAGTCCTCCTCCTTGAGCTCACAGCTGAGCTCTGCTCTTCTACTCCTCTGCAACAAGATGGGAGCCCACCAGGAAAGGCTCAGAAGAGGTAACCAGTGAAACCTTCATTGTTAGAGGAAACAAAACCTTGGAATTTTCTTTGCCTTGCAACTCAGTGTGATTCAGTGGGCCCTGAGAACGCAGTGGGGCAAGAGCTTTAACAGTTTAGCCCCACCTGGGCAAGGCACCAAACTCAAGCTATTCGATTTTCACCAGCAGGACAGCAACGATGCAGCTGTGCTGCTTCCCATCCAGTGAGAGCAGGACTGCCAGAACCTCCACAGTGAGCTCCAAGTGATGCCTTAGGTTTTAACTTTTGTATTTTTTCAAATTCTGTATNTTCCCTTCCCTTCCCTTCCCGCCATTTCCTTCCCACTTAAGGGCAAAATAATTAACATAAGCCACACAAAACACAGAATTACTGGCCAAACAGGTGAAGGAGATACCGATCCCACACTGCATTTGAACATTTAATTTCATTTTCTTGTGATTAAAACTCTCTTTATATTCTGTTGCCTGAATCAGCATGGGCTCCCTTGTCACCATGCCCAAGTTCCCAGGAAAATGTGTTCCTCTTCCCTCCTTACTTCTTCCTGTAGGATTACGGTCATTCAGCCACATGGAATCCGTCACCCGCCCAGTTGCAAACAAAGAGTGAAAAATCAAAAAAACCTGAGAGAGCTCTAATTGCCAATGTTCACATCACCAAATCTGTAACCAGAATAAAGTTTCACAACCATACCCCAGCACTGGGGGATTGTGCACATCTTTGGGAAGCAGATCTCACCCTCTGCCCATTCCTGCCTGACAATCTTGCAGATTGGCCGCAACTTTTCCAGGAGCACAAACCTTCCCCACATGGCAGCAGAATCAGTTTGCAAGCAAATGCCCATGCCGGAAGTGCGAGTTCTCAGCTATCTAATGACTGTATCAGCACGGATGTGTCATTGCTGTTCTCACAAGGCATCACCGAGCCTTGCAGGGAGCCATGTGAGAGTGAGTGAGAAATCAGCTGAATCTAGTCAGAAGGAATGGCATAATTAACACGAATTCTGTGAGGAGCTGTTTGTAAAGTGATATGCGACTCTCTGTTTAGTGGCTCATTATTCAACCAACCCCGGGTAAAGCTTCACTGTCTCCACGGAGCACAATGTAAATAGAAAAAAACAGCTTCATTTTCCCCATCCTGTCACTGTAGACCATTATTCAAGCTGATCATAGTTTTCCATTTTTCACAGAATTTTTCCACAGTGTGGATAGGGGCATCTAAAGTGTTATTAAAACATGTTAGGGAGGCAAGCTGGCCAGGGCTGCCTGGAGAGGGCAGCCCCACTGCTTTCTGGCTTCCCCTGAGTCTGCTCAAAGTGTGAGGAAACAAGAATATAGTCACAGATTTCTGGTGACACAAGCAAAGCATCGGTGGGGCAAGTTCTGCAAAGCATTTCAAGCTCACGTGGGGAGGTTTTCTTGGAGAGTAACTTTCTCCTTGGGAGATAACTAGATATTGTCAGGAGATGTGGAATCTCAGCTGCTCCACAGCACTGCATTTTATGCAAAAAGAAATTTCAGTCAGTAGAAGGCAGGGTGGAAAAAGAAGCATCAAAGTGTCTGTGGCTGGAGGAGTAGCTCCTCCATGATGTGACGTACTGCCAGTGCCACAAGGCAACCAGCATTGCTTCTGCCCCGCCATCCACCTCAGAGCACGGTAAAAGCTCGTCCTCTCCCTACTGCCAAGGACTTGTGTGCTAATGGACTGCTGACAGATGGGTGAGAACATTTGTATTACTTTTTTTCTTTTTTCTTAATTTCTAAAAAAAAAAAAACCCAGCCCCTTGAAAGAAAACAAATGACAGCCATTCCTCTGCAGTCTGAGGAAATACGGGCACCTCCTGTTGATTTACAAAACATTAAAAAAAAAAAATCAAAACCCTACCATGTCCTGTGGCATTAGACTTTCTTCCATTTTGTGCAAGAAATGCACTCATGTCACAGTTGTTGACGCACCCAGGTTGTGCTCCACAGCTGCTGCAGACCCACAGCAGACAGGAGACCACTGTGGTAGGGCAAGGACACGTGAGCAGTGTGCCCCAGGTTTCAGTGTAAAATCAGGCAGGAAATCAAGGCCAATACGTGACCAAAGACATAATTTATCCAGAGAGCAACACAGTTAATTCTCTCCCATCTTTATTTCACCCTTTTTTAGTGCCCACAATTGCAACAACGTCTCTTCCTAGAATTTTTACAAGTCTGCCAGAGATGTCCTCAGCAGAAATGTGGGTGTCCATGCGGGATACTGCCTGTTTACAGGCCTCTACCCATCTTCAGTGTCTTGGATTCACTGTGCTTGGGTGGAACATCTGCCTAGGATTCAGATTTACAAGCTGTGCCTTCTTTCTCTGCCCAGACAGAATCTGAAAAATACATGCCCATTTGGCCTGAATTTCTCGATGTTCAGCAGTCCAGAAGGAGTGATACTTCCAGTCAGAAAATGAGACAAGATCAACAAATCCCAGACACATTGCAGTTGTATCTCTTACAACAGAGATGGACTGGATACATCCTCCCCTGGAAAACACTTTCATCCTTATACCTCCATTTCAATAACTTCTATTACAAACTGGATCCCGTGACATCAATTCACCCTTGTTTCTGCAAATCCCAGCTCAGCCTTGCTCCCGAGCTCCTGTTAGTGAGCCCTGACTGGCAGCTAAGGAAATTAAAGTGTGTTTTTAACTGCAGGGGTTTGGAGAACCAGAAGTAACCCTAAAACCCAGACAGTCATTAGAATGTAAACGTGAGGAGGCTGGTTATACAAGGGAAGGGTGTCTCAGTGGAAAGGCAAATACAGACCAACCTTAAATCCATTGCTGGTGATGACTCAGGAATGAAGGAGCAGGAAGTGTAGACTGAGAAGCAAACCACACCACAACTGAGAGACACAATTTCCAAATAAGCTCCAGTTTGGCCGAGCTATCCCAAGAGCAACAGGTATGTTTGTGGTAGAACAGATGTTTCTTGGGAATGTGAAGCTGTGCCTTAACTTGAGCAGAAAGGCAGCCACATCTATAAGGTAAGAAAATCCCTTCCTAAAATAATAGTTCAAAACAAAAATAGAACAGCTGAATGTAATTTCTCCCTCTCCAATTCCTTCTTGCTTTTTCTCTCATTAGACACATTAGATCTGCTGAAGGCATTTTATTCCCATTCATGTTTCATGAATACAAAAGCATGTGCAACATGTGCAAATTAAGGATATAATTGACGGACAAATGGCAGCTGCCAAATCCATGAGGGAAAAGTTTCTAAAAGCTAATGGTTTCACAGATCCTTACCGTTGCATTTTGGTTTTGTGCTCGTTGTTGTCTGGTATGTAGTAGATTCTGGTAAGAATCCCCCAAACTGATGTTTTTTATGATTTGAAGTACTCTGTACATTATTTATGTCAGGATCAATAGAACAGTTTATATAAAAAAGATGCGTTGCAAGAGTAAATTCAAAGAGAGCAATTTGTATGCAAGTGGAACTGATCAATCCAATAAAAATTACTGCCAGGTCTCCTGAGGCTTATAGAAATACTTTCAATAAATGCATTTTTAATAAAAAAAACAATGAAATATATCACAGCATAGGATTCAAATGGAAAGCAAACCTTTTCTTAACAACTGAGGAAAAGAATTTACACTTTGATTAAAGTCTGTTTTCATTCAATTATTGATGTAATAGGAATGTTTTAGTGTGGAACATTATTTGTTTTTAAATCCTGGATTGTTCAGTCAGATCCCATTTGTCCATATAGTTATTTCAGGTGAAGTGCCTAACTCCAGGACAACTTCTCATCCCAGACTTAAGGAAATAAGGTGCATCTTTAAGCTTGTATGGTGGTATCTCCACAATAAGGTATAGAAATATCTGGTCAGAGAAGGTGCTCAGAGTCTGGCTCAGGCCATACTCAGCCTAACTCAGCTTTGACTATAAGAAATTTTATTTCTTATGCATCAGAAAAGTTCTGAAATATCAGCATAAGAAGGTGACGCTTTTAAGAAAAGACCAAATTTTCTGGGGTAGACATTACAGTGTGTCTGTGCTGTTAAGAGTCTCTCTCCCTGGAAAGCAAAGCACAGCTATCTGGCCTTCAGCTGAGTCAGCATTCACAGCAAAGAAACAGCTTCCAAGGCAGGAAGGAGAGGGTGATTCTTTAGAGTTGGGTAATATAAGTCTTCCTTCCTTCCTTCCGCCTGTGGCAGGCACAACTCTGCACCAGGACTCTCCCCCCCAAGTTCCCTAAATCACGGCTGGTTTCATTCCCGCGTCAGGGGTTGGGTTGTGACCTGGCTGGGGGTGTGGGGGCACAGCCAGAGTGACCTGCAGCTCCTGCTGTGGCTGTGCCTGCAGGTGATCAAAGGCAGTGGCACTGCTGCCTGCTGCGTTATCCCCCCGTGCACGAGGACCTGCTCCCACACCATCTCGGGGGGGATGGGGACCCCTTGCCAGAGGGCTCTTGTGGCACGAGATGAAATAGTCACTTTTATGCTGTTATTTCTTTACACTGCAGACAGATTCAAGCAGGCGTCTGCTGGTTTGCCAGACAGAAGGAAACCTAACTTGTTAATAAACCTATTTGCTTATAAGTTCTACACTCAGATTTCTCAGATAGAGACACTGGGTTTGGAAGTCTTTTCCTGGCCATGATCTGTCTGGAGGGACTCAGTGTCCATGGGATTCCTTTTTGAAATTACAATTTCAGTGAATGTGATGCCTAAAGATTTTAAGGTTTTTATACATTTTTCATGTATTTGTAGCTTTGTAGACTGTTAATACGTGGTTATATAGCTCCTGGTATTTTTCCTACCCTTTCTTTTAGATTTTAGAATAATAAGCTAACCTTCCTGCAATACTGTTTAGTCTTATTTCCAAGAAGAGAACCTCCAAAAGGACATTTTGTTTTCCAACCAGAATCTGAGAAGACACAAAAAAGAAATGGGACAAAGAAACCCCTGGACCAACTCTAGTGGGGCAGAACCTGGGGGAAAATTTCCTAACCAACTGCTCTTCTAGTTGGACAGTATTTGATAGATATGCAAATTTGTTAAACTTACAAAAATTGTCGAAATCCGATGCCAGGTGTGCCCATGACCATGGTGGAACCTAGAAGCTTCCAATAAAGACCTGCTTTATATTTTGCTATTTTAACACTGTTGGAAGAGTTTTGGGAGTTTTTTGATTTTAGGTGACAAATGAACTCACCTTTTGCTGTCTTGCCTTAAATCTATGCGGCTCTGTGTGAACCCAGATACATCCTCCTGCTCCTTCACCAGAAATGTGCTCACCCAAACTCTGCTGCCTGTTGGTGAGAAATGCAGAGCAGTCGGGTTACAGAGCTGACTCTTCCAGAAGCCACTTCTCCCATCTCCTGCAATTTCCTCAGCCCCTGGGGAACCATGACTGTTAGCTGTGCAATAATTACATCAGCAGGAATAAAATCATAGAGCTGCGGCCTTGCCACCACAGTCACAAGCTCAGATGATGGAGACAAACAAGAAGTGTCACCACCAGTCACCACCAGGCAGACTGAGGCTTGCATAGTTGTGGGGTACATGAA
The DNA here is from genome assembly GCA_013400655.1 of Mystacornis crossleyi. Lineage (NCBI taxonomy): Eukaryota > Metazoa > Chordata > Aves > Passeriformes > Timaliidae > Mystacornis > Mystacornis crossleyi. Next base: position 33,952 of record VYZQ01045690.1, on the reverse strand, counting down.
GTGAATGACCTTTGGCGTGATGCACACTTAGTCATTAATATAAAAAAACCCAGTCATTCAGCCTACTGCTTCTCCTACACTACCAATGTGTTTTCCTATTTCAGAAATTAAGTATTCCTGTGAAGTCATCCAGCCATCCTCCCAGGCTGCTCTCTTTTCCTAGATTGTATTTCTTTCAACTCGGGACAAAAACTCTGGGTAGCAGCATGAAAAAAGCAACCATTAGAGACACATTTGGTGAACCTCTAACATTTGGACTCAGGTACAAGAGTAGTCATCTCTGACGTCAAGGTTTCCAGGGACATATGGCAGCAAAATATAGGTCTGTGAAACAGAAATAAATGGATGTCTGAAATGAGTAACCAACCTCACAGTGAGAAATAGGTGAGGTAGTTTGGAGGATGAGATCAACCAGTTCTCTCTTGACATTGCAGTATCATTTTTGTCAGCTAATTCTTTGTCAAGGACAGCCAGGACAAATTCAAAAGCCTCATAGTGAACATCACCAATGAGGAATATGTCTTTACTAATAGTGTTTATTTCTTCCTCTGATGCTTAGTGATATGCTCTATGAGATTAAAGTCCACCGAGGGGTCGAGGAGGCTGAATCAGATGTCAGCTTCACAAAACCAGTCTGGAGAAACACCCTTTGATTTTATCTTCTGAAAGACAGAATTGTTATCACAAGCCCTCAAACTTATACTCATATGTGCAGCAACTCTTCCTTATTTTCTTATTCTGAACATCCTCAAATTCCCAGATTTGTCCTGATAACTAATGTTAGTCACACATCTTCCCATGGAATTTGTCCATCAGAAAATTGTGCCTTTAAAAACCTCAAATCCCTATTTTGTAACATGTTAAAACAGAGAACAGAACCCTTAAAGTTTCATTCCAACAAGGTTAATTTCTTTATTTTGACCTGCAGGTATACTGCAGATTACTATTCTCATGCTAGCAGTAAATTTAAAGATCAAAACAAAATGCTGCAACTTTATTGAAACTGATAGCTGGTATTTCTGACATAACCTAAAAAGGTATTGTGCCAATGATTTAAAATTGTAAAGTTTTACTGTGCTTTGGAACAAGAAGACTCATTGGCACAGTACCACGCTGTTCCCTCAGGCAATCATGCACATTAACCACAAATGCAGATAAAAATTTCTCAAGAGCAACCTCTGTATATTTTCCTGACCACAGAACACATGGAAGCAAAATATTGCACATTAGACCTTCTAATAAAACAGTCTCAAATGATGGAAAATACTGAAATAGGGATCTCAGACCCAAAATCCTGGATTTTGGGGAACTGCAGATGGAGAGCTGGGACTCAGCAGCTACTTTATGTTGCACAGACAGTGCTGACATTATGATGCAGTCATTTGATGTGACAGGGATCATATGCGTTCCCAAAAGCAGCTCCTCGGGCTTACAGTCCTTGAGCAGTCATAAAAATAAGATGTCTCTTGAGACATTTCAAAGATAAGGCTGGAGAGAGAAGGGCCATGTGGTTTACAACTCTCTTGGATAAATCCCATGACGCACCAAGGCCGTTTGCAAAGTATCCGGTTCTCTTCATGACAGCGGACAGAAGTGCTGTGCTGGGAGAACAAAATAGGAAGGAAGTATTTGGAGCTTTGCCACTTTTCCAGAAAAATTATGGTTTTATGAAAATGCGCTCTCAAGAGCATCTTTGCCATAAAATTTGATTTTGGTGCCGGGTTGTATAACACACAGCCCCAACACCTCCACCCCATCCTTCTGATCCCCAGGGGGAAGTCTTCTGGGGAGGCTGCCCTGTGATATCCTCTCCCTTTCTGAAGGATCACGGGCACTTTATTGAATATTCCCACAGCTTTGTCAGTTTGTGCCTTTAGGGCATCTGGTGTTTAGTCACACAACCATACGAAGGAGGCCTATTAGGCGCAATTTCTGCCAAGTTTGCTGCAATTAGTAAAGATGCTCCTGGGTTTTAACATCTGTGCGAAGCATGTCCTGGTATGGTGTTTTCTGTCCTTCTTCCCTCCCTTTCCCACCTCCTACTCCTCCTCCCACTCCTATTCTTCCTCCTCCTCCTCGACCCGCAGCAGATGTCAGCAAGAGCTGGCAGTTCCCTGCGAGAGCCAGCTCCCTGTGGTGGCCTCGCCATCTGGGTGCCCCCAGCATCACCCTCCTGCAGGAGTAGCGTGTGGCGGGCAGGGCTGGAGCTTCTCATCAGAGGTGGGGGAGGAGGCTTCACTTCAAATCCTTTGCCAGCTGGGGTGTTTAATCTCTTCCCGTGCCCACAGCAATAAAAATCAGCACTTACATAACACCTGGGGTCACCTGGGGAGCTCTCTCCTGTCAGTGAAAGATTATGTCCCAGCCTCAAATGTCCCTGTCCCTGGAAGGAGAGCTTCTGACTGCCAGGCACAATGAAAAAGCCTCCTGCTCCTTTTGGGATGACAGCTCCCCGCCCAGTGAGATATCTGAGTGGGTTTGTACTTGGGGTAGTGCAGGGGTGGGGGTCAGCACCCACCCGCCGGGTCCTCACCACGAGCAAAGACTGTTCTGGCCACATAGGACTGAAAAAATTGCTTAAAGTGATCCCAAAGCAAATCTTTATGCATATAAAAGAAAAAGTTTGAAGTATTATTTCCCTTGCTTGGGGAAAAAAAAAAATATTAAGTCCTGGCTTTCTTATTTGTGCTGTAGGGTTCCTTGGAGGGCTGGCAAACATGGGGAACTGCAGCATCACAAGCATCAAGCAGCAATGGGAATATATTTCACGTAAAATGCTGCTTATGTTAACATCTCTTCATCACAAATGCTTGCAAGAACACTCAGGGGACAAACTCTCTTTGTGGAAATTTCAATATCGCTGCCTCTTCTTCTGCAGGCAAGAAAGGATTCCTTTCCAAAACAGGAAGGAAAAGTGTGTGACATTCTGGATATTTCTAAAAGAGAAAAATAAACAGATAGCATTTCAAAGGAAGTATTTTAAATATTTACATTATTTGGAATGTGGTATATATGATAAATTAGTAAATGAATAGAGAATCATCCATCTATACAGAGAACTCTGCCTGTATGTTAAACATAGATGTGTTTAGGCAGAGAGAGATGCAGATATAGAAAGAAATGTATTCCACAAGTGTTGGGGGGCAGCAGGACACATCATTGGACACTGGGATAGAAATCATAAAAACTGGGTTTAAAACCTGCCTCTGCCACCAAGGTTTGGCATCATCTTGAGGAAAAAAACTTCATTTCTCTAATTCAGTGTTCCTCCTCTCTTCATCTGCTTAAACTGCAACTCTAAGGACTTTCAATTAACTTGTGTTGGTGCTGCGGGTCTCTAGGTGCTGCTACCATCACCCTCGGTGGTTCAATCCAGTTCTCTTTCTGAGGACTGTCTCTAAATCTGGGAATGCAAACCAGGGAAGTTCATCCCCTGTAGATTTAGCAGCTTCCAGATTGCAAGTCTAACAGCTTCAGTTCCCTCCAGTTTACAAAAGACTCTGCTTTGACATGTCAGATTTCAGACGCATTTAAGCAAAAACCTTTTGCCTAGGTAAGATTTAGAAACGAGCAGCAAGTGTTTGTACCCTTATGGATCACAGCCCTCCCTTTCTGTGCCCACAAACTGAGTAAAAACTTTTTTTAAAAGATCAAAATGAAGAGGTTCCCTTGGCAAAACAGAACTGCAGATATGATTGGGGTTTACAGAAGAGAAATACACAGTCCTTGTCAGCAGGCTGGTTTAATTGAGGCTAGTCTAAATAATGGAGCTTTTCATCATAATAGAAGTAATTTTTCTTGTGCTTCTTGGGAAAATGATTCAGTATGATTCAGCACCAACTAATAGCTAGTTAGTACACTTATTTATATGTATATTTCTTACAGAGAAAGGGGGTAGGAGAGTAACTGAAGCAAGCCCTTGCTAAAGGAGCAGCAGGAACTTGCCAGGATTCCCCATCTCCCTCTTGCTCTGGGCAGGCAGATCAGCTCCAGCTAAGTTTTTTGGGGGAAGTGATAATCTCCACCAGCCTTGAGTGTGGTGTGAATGGAGACAGTACTCTTCCAGTCCTTCCACAGCCATGCCCTGAAGACTGAGCATCAGAAAAGCAGGCCTCCACCAACTGGGCACACCTGGTACCGAAGCAGGAGCATGGAAGCAGAATGGGAGGAAGAGACTGGCATGCATATATGAAAATTTAATCCCAAGTAATGATCTGCACATCAAAAGAAATTGCAAGCATGCCTTATAGGTGGGGATATAGCAGATGGCAGGAGATTTTTTAATAAATTCTTTCTGAATATAAGGAAAGCAGAGAATGGAGCATTTATGCAACTGCATATTGCTTGGCTTTTTTTCTGTTTCTTAAAGGTTTAGATATTTGAATTCAAATGATCTGGCTATGGATTTTGCATTATATCTGCTTTATAAATTGCCTCAGGTATTTAAATTTTATGCCATCAAAAACACTGAAAATGGAGTGAAATACGTTTGTTCGTGTGGGTACATGTGGTTTTGATAGGAAAATCAAATGTTTATTATGATTCAGCCGTGATGCTTGTTAGAGCACCCTGGAGTACAAAAAATGGACTGTCTCCAGGTTTGCAGTTCAGAACTAACAACAGACAATTCATTCTGTGTATTGATCACTCCTCTGAAAATTTTCCATGAAGAATACCTCTTCTCCACAAAGAAAAGGGAAAAAACCCCAACCTAACAATATATAACTTCAAACTTCTGATATCACATCCCTGCGTGAAGAGCACAGATCAGTTCTTCCAAGATACATGCAGGGAGGGAAATCATTTCTTCTACTGGACAAATGTTCAAAATGTTCAAAATGTGATTTGCATTTGTTTTTTGAGTTGATTGAAATGCCTTCATTTCTCCTGGAAAACCTCCCATAGGTTTTTCACTCAGAGTAACTCTGGTATTACCAAATGGCAAAAGGAGAAAATGAGAGAGAAAATGTCCATATCTAACCATACATAAATTTTGAAATAGCTAAAATCGATGTCTTAATGTGACAGGGGGGTAGAGGTTTGGAAAACATACTTCAAAACATACTTAATTTACTAATAAAATTATATTGATTCTCTAAGGCTGTGCATGGTCCTTTCTAAAGGAAGAGAGTGTACACACTTATAACTTTTCCTACCTTATGGTAGCTCCTACTATAAAGAATAAAAAACCTCACCCAGAACTCCATCCAGTTCTCAGGACAATTCAGAATGGTCTATATACACATTTCTAAGGTTGAGTACATTTTAAACATTGAAAGCTGTTCCCTCCTGTTTGCAGAGCTCGAACTGGCTCCTCATCCCCTCAGATCCTGCCTCCAAGGGCTGAGCAGCGCTGTCAGCCTGCGCTGCCCCGAGCTCATCCACCGCCCTCAAGTTCTGCCCCTGGGCAGCTCCTGCACCCCTTGGCCAGGAGCTGCTGAGAGCAGCTGAGCAGACACAAGCCCTGGCCAGAACGAAATGGATTTAAACATCCCAGGAGGTGCTCACATTCCCATGGGAACCGAGGAGCCCTGTGGCAGGATGTGCGGCAGCAGGGCTGAGAGATCCAAAGCACCCTGGACACCTGAGCAATTTCCCTTCCAGCTCAGGAGGGTGCCAAGCCCCAGGCCGGGGCTTCCACTCCTTTGCCAACACCAGGGGGAACTTCTCGGCAGCTGAGCAGAGAAGGCAGTAGCCAAATACCAGCATGGGAGAGAGAGCAGGCCGGCGCTTTGGGAGGTGGTGACAAGCTTTGGCGAAGAATCCAAAGTTTTTGCCAGAAACAGAAACTCCCCCGTTCTCTGCAGGAGCTCCTTCCAGGCTCATTCCCTCCTTGCCTGCAGGCAAACACACACACACTCATCCTCTCCCCCTGGAGCTCTCCTCAAAGGCAGCTGCGAGGGCGAGACCTTTGAGCACACCAGCACATGGTGGCTGGTCCGTGCTGCACAGAAGGCTGGGCAGTAGGGGTTGGTCACTTGGCCACTAAAGCAAGATAAGACATTTTCTCTGTCATCATCCAAATCAAATACTGGGCTCTGTTTGTTCAGATGATCTCTCTGCTACTCCCTCCCTTGATTAGCCACATAGAATAGCTTGAAATAGAAGGAAACAAGACAGCATGAGAGAGAGAAAATCTTCCCCTTGCTTTTAATTTGCCATTTCAAAAACACTGGCTTCTCCAGCGGCAGCAGCAGATGCTGATCTCCTGACCTGCTCTGAACTCCACAATTGTCTAAGTTCACTGGGACCTAGGGCAGGGGAAAGCAGCTCCCACCAACCTCTGACAGGGAAGGGACTGGTCAGTGCCAGAACCAGTCTGGAGATACGGAGATCTGATCTTGTAAGAGTTAAGCAGCATGTGGAGAAAAGAACCTACATTTAGGTTTTAAAAACTTCTAAAAATTCCTTACAGATTATTTTTTTTCCTAACCTGTGGTGATGTTTCTGACAAGCACATCTCAGTGGAAAGACTCCACGGGAGTAAAGACTCCTGTCTGTGACAAAGGCTCTGTCTGAAGGGCAGAAGAGACCAATCTGCCATGAGAAAGAAAAAAAAAACTAAAAACGTGAGAAGTGGTGAAATACCTGGGAGTAACTCAGTTGGGGGAAAAGGGTTGAGAGAGCAAGGATAGTTCCCAATTTTTATATTTGAATGCAAAAGTTTACAAGCAGTTTCTGATCTCTTGGGACCTCCTCTCTAGTCAAGCTCAGCTCGTAGGAGCTGGTCAGAAAAACGTTGGGGATGTCCCAGCTGTGGTAGGCAATTCCCCAAAGCTGACATAAGAACTGGGCATGCCCTGGATAGACCTTTGATAAGGCACAGAGTATGGAAGACCTTTCAGCATCAAATCTCTAACAGTGATCTGTCCCAGGGAAGCTTCCCTTCCAATATTTCCTCTGTCCACAACAAGAAAATTTTTCAAAACCCACCTTGCAACTCTTAAACTCTCTCCTATTCTTTTAGTTTGTGCAGATGGATAGTCGGGCAAGAGACACAGGGCACACCTGCTAACAGCATTGCAAGCACAGTTAGAAAACCAGTTTCCCACCTTTGAAAAGCTGGTTTTGAGACAACTCTTTCAGCATTGGTGTCTTCTACAGGGAGAAAAAAATACAGACATAAAGTCCTTGCTCAATGACAACTCTGTTATTTTTTAGCATTTTCAGCTCTGTCCGTGAGTTCCCACTGTAACTTTTCCACTGACCCTCTAACATTACCTCTTGGAAACCGCTTCAATTCACTCCTCTCTGCCTCCACTCCACTCCCCATGCTCTGTTTGGACTGCAAGCTACACCAGGTAGCAAGATGCTGAATGTAAGTGTTTAGGAGCCTTATGTTCTGGGGGGATTCTAGGGGCACCACACAGGGCTAGTTTGGTCTGCATGGCTTTGTCTAATTCCTGTTCTCAGTGAACACAGTTAGAAATACTGTTATTTTTAGGCCAAAAAAAAAGGTCATTATCTACAAATCTGAGCAACTATTTGCCTGTACAAGAAGGAGGACCCAGGGAGCTGCAGTCAGTCAGCCTCACCTCCATCCTTGGTAAGGCAGCTAATTCCATACACCATTCCCAGGCACAAGAAGGACAGGAAAGCCACCAGCAGTGGCTTCACCAAGGGGAAGGCATGGTGGAACTTCTGGGATGAAACAACTGGCCTGGTAGGTAAGGGGAGAGCAGTGGACATTGCCTAGACTTCAGAAAGGCTTTTGGCACTCTCCAACATAAGATCCTTATCGTCAAGTTGACCTAGTGTGGACTAGATGAGCAGACAGTGAGGTGCTCTTAAATCTTGCTGAACAGTCTGGCCTGGAGGACGGTGATCAGTGACGTGAAGTGTAGGTGGAGCAGCTTTACAGAGAAGGCCCAGGGGTCTCAGCCAACACGAAGATGAAGGTAAGCCAGCAAATGCCCTTCAGCAAAGGCAGCTGAAGGTATCCTGGGCTGCACTGGAAAAAGCACTGCCAGCAGGTGGAGGGAGCTGATCCTTCCACTCTCCTCAGAACTGGGCATATGGGAGAGACTTCAGCAAACAGCCACAACAAGGATGTTTGAGGAACTGGAGCATTTCTTCTGTGGGGAAAGACTGAGAGAGATGGGACTGTTCAGCCTGCAGATAAGAGGGCTCAGAGGGGATCTCATCACTGTATATAAATATCCAAAGGGAGGGTGAATAGAGGACAGGGCCAGGCTCTTCTCAGTGATGTCCAGTGACAGGACCAGAGGCAGTGGGCACAAACTGAAACATGAGGTTCTGCCTCAGCACCAGCAAACACTTTTTCACTGTGAGGGTGTTAAGATCCAGTTATTATTATTATTAACGTTCTTTGGAAAT
>VYZQ01045690.1:0-25518 GCA_013400655.1 Mystacornis crossleyi | reverse complement strand
CCCCCACCCCCAAACTCAGCTGGGATGGCAGCAGGGGGCTTTGGCCTTTTGTGGATGCATACCTTTCCCTCAGCCTTTCAGAATGACTGAAAAACGGGTTTCCTTTTCTCTAATCAGCAGTTTGACTTACATTCCAAAGTTCTTCAAGGAGGTTTCTGTGGTTGTAGCTTCTTTAAAACTTTATATCAATGTTTAAGGCATAAACCATTTTCAGTCTCTGACAGAGGGTGACAGAGAACTAGCACAGGTTGCCCAGGGGGGTTGTGGAGTCTCCATCCTTGGAGATACTCAAAAGTCGCCTGGACATAGTCCTGGGCTCCTGGTTCTAAGTGATCCTGCTTGAGCAGAGAGGTTGGATCAGATTACCTCCATGGACCCTCCAACCTCAATCATTCTGTGATTCTGTGGTTTGAGCTGCTGGCCAGGGGCTTCTCAAGAGCATTTCACAATTTCAAAGGCTTCAGTATTCGGTGTGTTCAGATATTGCATATCAGTCCACCCCTGGCTGCCAGCTGGGGGTGCTGAGGTGGCACACCATTTGCAGTAGACTGTTCATCATCTGATAAAAAATTGTCACATCATGGTTTGAGCTGCTCAGATCTCCCAGTTTTGGTTTGATAACATAGTTAAACTGATCTATGGACTGGCTGATTTGAGAGGGACACTTCTGCCTGAAGAGGTGGCTATAACCAGAGGGTTGTAAGACTCAGCCATATTCAGCCATAATATCCTGGGAAAGACCCAGCTCTGACCAACAGATTTGCTCTTTGTCAATGTCAAGGTGCATCTCAGGCTTCTTGAGCTCAGTCTCTTCCTGACCCTGACAGTGGCAGAGTAAAAATCATGGCTCTTTCTAGATGTTACTGACTCCTGGCACCAGAAGTTATGTGCCTGGTGTTGAAATGGGGATATCTTGCATTATCCTATTCCTCTCTTACAGGAACACCACCATGATTTACACTGAGTTTTCAGTATCAGCTTCAGGAACACTTCACATGTTGTGGAACTGTGGCCCAGGTTTTCTGCAGACTCATATCTGCCTTGCTTACCTTAATTTCTTGGGTTTGAGGTTTTCCTTCCCCATCACAGCACCTGCAACCCTGTCTGTTTGTCATGTGAAAGTAGTTTGCAGAGATTAAGACAGTCCCTCAGGAGAAAGGCACAGCTACAGCAAATTGGCACATATGGGCTATTTCCAAAGTTGCTTCCAGTAATTTTGCAGCTGTTAATGTGGCACCTTGGTTCAGCCCAGAAAGTACCAGTACTAACACTAGCCCTTGGGAAAAATAACAAAAGAGGTGAGTGATTTGCCAGCTCATGCTTTCTTCATCCTAAATCACCTGTTTAAATTCATCAGAGCACCAGCAAGCAGCTTTGTGAATTCAAGCCTTTCTACTGAAGGTCAAACAAAATTGATAAAGGACTTAGAAACCCGAAATTTTAACTTTGCAGTCATTATTTTGACTGCCATTTTCCACACGCCTACCCTGTTCAGAGGATCTCTGTAAGTTTCTGCACCTTGTGTAGAGAATAAGAAATTATTTTGGCAGAAGAGGTTACAAAGATGCATGCAGGAGGAATTTGTTCTGAGGGTCTGAATGTCCTCCGTTTAAAGGTTCTGTTTGACCTGTGTGACTGTGTGCATGTCGAAACATGCACTGGTGGCTTCTCATTTGTGCACTCAGAGGAAGCAGAACCAAGAGGAGACTTTGGCTGGTATGGCTAAGGGCAGAAGACAGGCGGGGAAGGGTTCAGCTGTTTATTTTCTAATGGTTCTTCTCTGGCTTGCATTTGAGCTAAGACTCTCACAGGAGGTTGAAGACCTGCCAGTGCGGCACATTTCCAATCCACTGCATCTATCACATAAGAAAACAAAATCTTTAGGTCGAAAAAGAGGATCAGAAACAAATTCTGGATCCTTGAGAGGCATAAATGGCAGCTGATCTGAGAGGGACAGCAAGGACTCTCTGCACAGGCTTCTTCTCCAAAGGCTCACAGATGGCCTTACCCTGAGCCACCCCTCCAGCCGTGGATGAGCACACACCCCAGTGGGCTGTGCTGGATGAGAAAGGTTAAATCCATCAGGTCTTTGTGGTGGCCACATTCTCTCCCCAGCATGAAGGATCCGCTCAGTGCTGGGGCGAGCTCTGGCCGTGGTCAGATGTCCCACAGTCAGGCAGAGCGGCAGGGGAGGTGGTCGTGGCGGCAGTGGTGGCAGTGGCTGCTCCTCTGCTGGTTGTACATCTTCTTCAGGTCTCTCATCAGCAAGCCACCTTCAGTGCCTCTGGATTTGCCAATACACTCTTGCAGACAGAGGTTACATGGAGCAGAGGTGAGCAGAGCCGTGGCAGATCCAAGGGCCAGGAGGGACATCAGTCACGGGGTGCAGGCTCTAACTCCACCGTTTGTCCCAGCTGCCCGCAGAGCACGGCAAGGCACCCAGAACCACCCAGGGGCGGTGCTTTGCCCAGCACTGTAACCCACCAGCACAGGCATTCCTTCAGAGAACATCTCTGCCTGATGCTTTCGGCTCCCCCAAAGAGCCCAGTCCCAACCCGTGCCCTGCCTGCACACAACTGCTCACCTTGAGTCAAACCAGGGAGGGATTTGGTGATCCTGGGTGCAGGCTGGGGCAGATCCTCCCGTCCTTATTCACTGTGAGTTGTGCTGTAGGCGGTTACAGTCCCACGGAAATCACTGGGATAATGAATACTAATTAGTGGCAAGCCACAGTGGGAGAACCTGGCAAAACATCTGTCCTTGCCCCAGGAGTGGGAGTTCCTCGGGTCTCTGCCATTGTCACGCAGCTCACGGGGCCCTCACGAGCCTGTGGAAAGCCAGATTTTGAATATTTACAAGCAGCATAAAAGTTGGCCCGAAAAATCACTTTCTCATCAGTTTCACTAAGCCCTAATTATAACGTAAATTGAAAAATTGGAAGGAATTCAGAGACGAGCAACAAATATGACTGAGGGGTTTGGAGGATTGATTTATGAGAAAAGATTGAAAGACCTAGGAATTATGCAGTTTGACTAAATGATGACCGTGGGCCTGATCTTGCAAACTTTTCCCACAGATGGCTCTCCACATTAAAGAGCAAGCACGACTTAAAAATATCTACCATGTCCTCCAGTGAGAAGTTCTGCAAATCAGTATTCTACCCTAAGACAGAGGGGAGCATTACTTTCCATCTTGCAGCTAGTGAAAGTAAAAAATTCTAGTACAAAGCTCAAAGATTGTTTTCATTTTTAGGGGCTGTTATATGTGCAAAAAAAACCCCCAGAATTTATTCACATCAGAAAGAAATGGAAGGTATGTAATCACTTGAGGTCTGAAAATGACCAGTGTAACGGAAGTGATAGAAAAATGATGCTTTTCACATGTTAAATGTCTGTACTTGTACCTTTCTTAACTGATGAACTGTACATTTGCATGAGTTCTACACAGCTTTTAGTGCTTTTGAGGATCTACTTAAGCTGTAGAAAACGTTATAGGCATGTCACAGGACCAAGCATACAAAGTAATTCAAAAGACAGAAGAAAGACAGTAGGAAAATGAGAGATGCAGCACCTCAAAAGGACAGATACAACACCAAGTCCTAAACTGCCTTCTTACCCCATGGAATGGCTGTGTTTGAAAAACCAAGGTGCAGTAGTGTATCACTTACCAAAGCATGGATTCAGTATTGTTTTAATAATCATCACAAAATGAGATAAATAAGATTTATCATGATTGGCAAGTAGGTTTTCCTAAAGAAAAAAAATTAGGTAGTATTTTCCTTAAAGTCAGATTGAAATGCTTTACTTCTGAAAAAGCAACTTTCTTTTTGTTAAATTTGGGAAACATCAGAACCTTTAACTTATTTTCAACAGATATGGCTGGTATGGCCATAAAAAACTTCTACAGGTTTTTCTCAATTGAAAAAAAATCTACTATTTTATAAAGCAAAAAAAATTTTTGTGTCAGGTGAGTCAGAATCAAAGCCAACATTGAATCAAAAAGTAATGAAATCAGAAGCAAACCCAAAACTCATATTGATCAAAACATAGTAAAAAGAAAAACAAAAAACCCCATACTTCTGTTGTTTGGCTCAACCTGAACAAAATTCCACTCATTTTTTACCTGTCTGTCCATCTCTCAAACCCATCACTCATCAGGCTCTTGCTTCGGGTAGCTAATCTCCCTGTTGTGCCATTTGGCTTGGACAAGGATTCAGTGCACGACACTGGCTCTGCAAAATAGGGTGCACGTAAATAATGCCTCCAGTTTTGGCACAGCACCTGAAAATCCTCACAGCGCTGGCCCCTAAACCAGCCCTGGCCCAGGGACATCTGTCTGAGCCCCCGTTGCAATGGAGAAGGCAAGTTCCCAGCATCTCCAGGAACAACCTCTGTGATTCAACAGATTCATATTCTTATCAGCAAGCAGAAAAGAAGTAATGCCTATTTCAGAGGCCCTGGAGCAAAGAAAAAAACCCGCATTATCTTCCCCAAAAACCTCACAGCTGCTTATCTGAAGCAGTTCATGACAGTGAAAGAAGTGGATAAATGTGTCATGTAATGCTGCAATGAGGTTTTTAAAGGCAGGCATGATTTCACTTAGGCAAGCAAGGGAAGGGTGAGTCAGCAGATGATTTCGTAACAGCGATGCACAGCTGGCTCCAGTGTGGTGGCTCCAACGTGGCCAGCAAGGCAGGCAGGCCAGTGGGCTGGGAGGGTGCCAGCTGGGACCTCAACCTGCCAGGACACAGCCACCAAAGCCAACACAGAGAGAAGCAACACCTGAGGCAGGGAAGGCAAATGCCATGGGAGCAAAAACACCAGAAAGTCTTTGTGAGCCAGGGTAGGTCCACCATGGTCTTCATCCTCCCTCCCATGGCTGCTTCCTATCTCATCTCTCTGAATCCCACAGAACTTCCTCTTGTGGAGGAAGAGGAAGATGAAGAGAGAGAGAAAGGCTCTAGGAGCCCTGGGAGCTGATGCCCCCCTTCCCAGCTCCTCTTTCACACAAGCCTGGGTCCCCCTCACCGCGTGGGACAGGGCTGATGACCTGCTGGTGCCAGCATTTCCCCACCCACCACAGTGCCCAGTTGGAGCCAGCTGCCCCAGAACTGCCCGGGAGCCACGGCACAGCAGCCCTGAGGAACCCCCAGGCAATGCTGACACAGTCCCATGCAGAATTCCCACCCAGGAGCCCGATGGAGTTGCAGGGAATGATGCTATGATGTCTGAAGAGTAGGTGAGTTCTGCAGCACCCAAATGAAGGGCAGGAAGGTGTCCTTCCATCCTCTCTGAGCTCGGAGACATCAGGGCCTCCTCCCTCTGCCCCTGTGTTGCAGGAGAAAGCAGGAAGAGCCAGGGAGGAGCCATCAGGGTCTCTTGTCACAGACACAGCACAGCCTCTGTTCCATGGAGGGAGGCGATGGAAGGAGGAACCGAGAGGCACAACCTCTGCAGATCACAGAATTCTACCTGTGGTCTGTAGACCGAGGCTTTATCCTGGTTTTTTTCCTGCTCACCATCCTTTATTCACATCCCACCGGCATAAATATCCTACAGAACTGTGTTCTGCCTCACATCTGTACCAAACATGAGCAACACCTCAGCCAGCCCCAGGATACTCGTGAGGTAACATCAAAACACCTTCAGTGAGAGAAAAGGAAGTAGTGAATAAGGGATGGTGAGCAAGATAAAAAACTGGATGAAGCTTCAAAAAAACTGTGGATTTGTTCACAAAATTTGGGGGGGCTTATCAACCCTAATTTTTGTAATAACCCGTGATTTCAAGTACATTTTGCCATGTGAATTCTGATAGGTTTTCACGCCTTAGTCTGATATTGCTGTTCTACTTGATATTTCCTCTGGTTATTCCTGCACAGATTCACACTCACCATTGCATTTCTTTCTTTCTTTTTTTTTTTCCTTCTTGCAAGAAACTCATAATCAGCCTCCCTGAAAAACTCTGCAGTTCAAGAGTGCCATCTTGAGGCCTCCTGCGTATAGGGACTATGTGCTGATTGAACCTCGAGTGTTCAGGGAGTTATTTACATTTAAAATATAATTTTAAAAAGGCATGAGCATGTGTACAGAGGGGCAGTTCATTTCTGCTGTGTATTACCTAGAGTTAAGGGATCTTGCCAACAGAAATGTCACCCACAGTCAAGATTTTCAAAAGCAAACAGCACTAGTGAGTGCTCTGCTTTGGGATATACTATTTGAAATGCCTCAGGAGATACCTCGCGTTCAGACTGTCCTCAGTTCCAGCCATCTGAAAAATCAATGAACTTGCAAAATATTTTAAGCCAGGTACTGAAAATGAATAATTATTATTTTAGGTTTTTTTCTATAAGATTCATGTTTGTATGTGTAATTTAAGTTAAAGGCAAAGTCAGAGGGAAAATAAGACAATGGCTTTCAAAACTATTTTAAGTCTACATGGGGAGACTATTGCTTTAGACATTCCCATGCTTTAAAATAAAGGAGAAACCTCATGTTTTGGAGTATAAGCTTAGGGGTTATTATGAAATCTTTCTGCTTCTACAGCATAGTCCAGACACCAGTAATTTATTCCTGCAGGAGAGCAAACGGGTGGATTGTTACAGCAAACCATGCATAGGTTGAGATTTTACCATTGAAAGTGGGATGTTGCTTTTCATTCTCCCTGCTGTAGCTGCCAGGTGGCTTCGGGCTTGGGAAAAGGATGTGTGCCAGCACGCTCACAATGAAGCGCCCTAAGGATGAGGCGCCACAGGAAACCAGAGACCCTCAAAAATATGCATTGTTAGCACCACAAATAACGCCAGGTTTCCTCGTGATATTTTTCATTTAGAAGCTGTGCAGAAACTTAAGCCTTTCTGAAGTGATTGCCCATGATGTACATCCCCCAGTTATCAGCACTATCAAAGTTGCACGGGTATGTTTCTTTTGGTATTTTTACAAGAATTTGAGATAGCATTAGATGGGAAGTCCTAAAACTGTGAATTTGACTGAAGTCCAGATGAAAAGCAATCTACCTCCAGCTACGTAAGAGTCAATCTGCAGGAAGAAGTCCTGCTTGTTTTCCAGCAGCAGCAGACTGCAGCAGAAGGTAATTTTATCCTCGGCGTTCAGTACAGCTACGACACATCTCACAAAAGAAATCCAGTATCGGCTCTGATCATCCTTAAACTATCAGGATCTGAGTCATATCCCGGGCTGGAAGGAGGAGTGGGTAAGAAACTAATTTCCCGTTCACAGCAACGAAAACCACGAATTTAAATTTTTTTTTTTTCCTTGCTCGGAAGCCCAAAATACCTTGCCAATAATCGGCGAAGTTGTGTCAGATCTTCTGAATGGGGTGGGAGCACCTTGGGACAGCCCACGGACTGTGCTTCCCACACAGACCTCCTTGTGCTGCCAGCCAGGGCAGCGTCGGGATGACTTGGGCTGAAAGAGAGGATTTTTTAATAGTCCAGCAGAGCCTAAATAGGACAGCCACAGTTGAGGGGTTCGAGCAAATGAGGTCTATCTCCACAAAGAAAGGGCATTTTGGAGATCTAGATTGTGTTAAAACTATTCACAGAGAATAAATGCCTGATTCTGGGTGTAGCCTGTGTTATTAATTGAGGACTAGCACGCTGCTGAGCATGAATGGCACGGCAGAATCTGTCCCTGTGTGAGTGAGAGATCGCTGAGACTGAGCTGGGAGCTGGTTCACTTGGAAACGATGGCTTGGGAATGAGCCAGGTGTCTATTTTGGGTCTCTTCATAGGCTGGAATCGCCTGCAGTCAAGCTGGACTCCTTTCTAGGACAAGCCAAAATGTTGCTCTGTCTTCTAGAGGATCAAAGTGCAGGAATAGTGCAATAACTAAAAAGATTTCAATTTAGTTGGCTCTTAGCTCTAGGGATGTTCAAATAATTTTAAGCCTGCTACTGTAATTTTTATGATAAATTCCCAATGACAATTGGGAAGCTAATCAAAAGGTTCAAGGAGATTTACACAAAAGTTAATTCCACAGTCTAATCAGCTACCGAAAGGTTTTGGAAGTGGAAGTTTTGACAATTATTTAGCCAAATGTTACATTTACATTTGCCAACGAGGGATGAAATTTGAGTACATGTTAATATCCTTTTGAACGTTTCATAACATTTGCATTAATCGAGGTATTACTAAGTTGTCTTGGAAGTTTTTTGTTTCACAATGACTGCAGTGCATCATAACATATCTTACGTGGGCTGTAAAAGGATGACATTGTGTCCTGTCACATCTTCAAGTTTTATTCTAAGCAAGTACTTTTGCCTGTGTTAGTATGAAATCTAAATGTTCTGGAAAATTGTAATTTTGGAGCCTTTTTCCTTTGTCTTATTCTGTAGTTTCTTAAGATATTTTAGGTACTTGACATTCATATATATGCCTTTCTACAAACTTAATTTATAATTATAAATCAAAAATAATCAGTGCTGCCTTCTAAAAGGATTCACACAATTAAAATTTTAAAGTTTTTTTCTGTCAAAGTTAAAAAACTTTATTCTCTGAAGAGGCAAATGGATAAAAGAAAAAGAAGACTTGCTTTACAACCACTGGCCAAAGATTAACTACCAACAGTGACCGGGGTGGCTTTCCCAGCTTATGTTCAAAAATGGGACTGAAGGACATACAACAGGAGAAAATCATTTCATTGGAAGGAGAGCAGCTTCTCTGTCTTCAGTTAAGCCATCACTGCAGTGATCTGGAATGGTAAATGCAGGAACATTCCGTGGATATAGTTGTGAGGTAAGAAAACCATTAGCAGTTTCAGAAGATATTTCTGCCAGGGACATGCAGATCATTTTTTTTTTTAATTCCTGCATGTGTAAGAAGTATTTCCAGGAGAACTTAAATAGCATCACTTTCTTGAGAGTGAAGTGTTGGAGCTCCTGCAAGGAGAACAGAATATGGGAATTAACAAGTAATAGAAAAGAAAACTGTTTTTCAAACACTCTCTCCATGCATTGGGAAATACAGAGCACTCCACCAGTGCTGCCATCAGCAAATGCCAGCTGCACATTGTGAAATGCTGGGTATAGCTCTGTGATAAGCTTATGTGCATATTTCTCTGCTTTAAACAAAGAAACTTTAGGAACGGGACTTAAAAGAAGGATTGTCCTTGAATGAACTCTGTAAAAATAAAGCCATATAGAATCTGTATGTAATCTTCTTACCTTTATGCATTTTTTTTGGATCCAGTTGTAAAGTGAGACTCCAAGTTCACCTGCCTGAAGGTCTAGAGCTAGAGAAAGCTGAAGAGGAATGTAAGCCAAGAGACCTAACCAACCTCATGAGCAAATAAGTGAGAAAATCATCACAAAGAGAGCGTGTGAGTGTGTGCGCACATGCAAAGTTTTGCCGTGTGAATGATGGTGTATATAAATACACATATGCTACACTGCAGCTGAAGGCACGATTGTTCTACAGTCAGCCTCAAAAGTACACAAATGGGAACTTGCAAGTGTGTGCAGGCTGTGAATTCCTCGTGGTGAGGAGGCACCATGAGCGTTATGTTCACTTACACCAATCAGCAGCCAAGCCGCCCATGATACAAAGCCAACAATATCGGTTCAACCCAGATTAAAATAAAAAACCTAATTGTAATGCTGTCCATATTTAAAAAATACATAAAATAAAGAATAAATGTGTGGCTCTGTGTGCAGCATCAGCTGTCTTGAGGGGATCCAGTGTTTCTGAGTAAAAACACCAGTGCTAGAGCTCTCCAACCTCACCCCTTGTAGCAGGGCTGGTGCCTTCAGCAGCTGGGCACTCGGCACCAAATCGTGTCACAGCCATGGATGTGGTGATGGGGACAACAGCCACGGACGAGGGGACAGAAGGGAAAATAACTATACAGAAAGCTGTGCATGCCTTTTTCCTTTGCTAGTTTTTGATCTTACCCTGGGGGAAGATGTTCAGTTTGCCTGTTAAAAAGCTGAAGATCCAGATGGGAGCAAGGCTGTAAGCAAGACGGCTGTGGCTGCTGGCATTCCTAAAGCAGATCAGAAACAGCTTTGACAGTGTTAAAACGAAGGGAGGCAGAGGAAGTTTGCTGAACACTTCTTCAATCACTGTGGCCATCAGTGGGGCTGATAGTAATTGTAGGAAGTTAATGTAGAAAAAAGCAACTGCAAACACAGGCACAGCCTCAAGCCATCAAAGTGACTCCTGAGTATTATTTTCTCTCTGGAAAGGACTGCCCAGTCTCCCAGGAAACCAAGTTTGGCTACATCCTCCTCTTGCCTTTCATGTAAAGTGTCAATAACTATTTATAATTGTTTTTTCTTCACATACAGTCAGAATACACATTAACTCCAGGCATTTTTCTTTTTAATGTCGGTGGAAACACAGGTTTCAATTTCCTCCCTGTTTCTGATTTATGATTAATACACATCTCTTCTGCAATGGCTCATATGCTGTCACTTTTGAACAGAAGAGCACTAGGGGACTTCCAACTTTGAAATTAATTACAGGAATAAAGCCTTCTCTGCCTATTTTCTAATTATCCCTTTCTTTGTTAATGCCAAATAATGCCTTTAGCATCTTCCTGGAAAAAGTCTCATTGATCCCACTCTGTGATTATGGTGCTTTTATCTCCCATCTGTGCTGTGAAAGCTACAGGCCTTCCATTTCCAAAGCAAAAACCTCCATGATTAAAATCATTAGTACAAACAATAAAATGAAATAAAGAAGTCTGTACAGGTACATGATACAAGCCATACACAAGGCAGCCTTATCTACTCATGAATGAAGGAGGGGGAAAAAAAAGACATGACTGTGATTGAAGGACAAATTAGGCTTCAAACTAATCTAAGAAATTTTGCAGACACTGAGAAAACTCCCAAGCATTGAGAGTTCACTGGTGAGATGGGTGGACAGAGGTCCATGTCCCAGCCAAGGCTGAGCTCTGGAGCAAAGCAGTTGTGCTGCTTCAGTGCTCGCATTTGCTCTTTGCTAGCCCCATGTCTCAGCTGCAGAAGGGGCTCTCACAGGTCGAGGTGTCATGCGTGTCCACTCTGGCTTGCCCCAAAAAGTTGGGATGGCAAGGAACATCCCGGGGATGGAGCTGCAACTGAGATGGATGATAACCTGAGACGGGAGCCAGGAAGAAAGGATGTCTTGCCAAGCTCAGGGATCAGGACAGGAGCACCCTGGGATGCCAGTCTCAGGAGGCAGCAGCAGCCCTACATTCTGCCTGTCCACCTCCCCCTGCCCAGCACGGGGAACCAGCAGGGATGGAGTGATTGTGTTTTTACAAGTTATTCAGTCACCATCCAGCTTTGCCAGGTGCCTCTGGGAGGAGGTTTTTATGTACAGTGACTTTTGACCAGAGCCCAGAGGAGGGAGATTCCCAGTGTGACATCTCCCTGCACCCACGGCAGGCACCTGGTGGCTGCTGCAGCTCCACTTCCCCAGAGAGATATTCCCTCCTGGTGGGAGCAGCCTGTGCTCTGGGAGCAGTCACTTTGCAGGAAGGGCAGAGGACAGCCTGTGCTTGCTTGGAACGCCTCCACCCCTCCTGCCACACCCTGTTCTGTGCCCACCGGCCACAGCCTCCTGGGGACACCAGGGCAGGGCCAGCAGCAGGGCTGGGTGGGCTGGAAGAGCTGGATTCCCAGCTCAGAGTTGTCGGCATCTCCAGGAATCTGCCAACACTACGAAACTCACAGAAAAGCTCACGTGTGTCATTTTTTTGCCTCACACACCTCATGTCAGATCTTGTTGTGGGTTTTTTGGTGGTGTGTTTTCTTTTTTTTTTTTTTTTTTGTTTGTTTGTTTGTTTTTGGTTTTTTTTGCTTTATCTCGGTTTTGGATCCACAACGTGTTGTTCTCTAGTTTGTTCTCATGACCCTTTGAGTTGTGCCATGGTGCTTTGAGCTGCTTGCAGAAGAGCTGGCAGATAGCTCCCGTTTTTCCTCCCGGTGTGATTTAACCACGGAGAGCCGGAGAGGATGACCCCTGTGCAGGTTAGTGACCCAGAGGCCTGGAAGCACTGCTGCAAGCCTGGAGCATGAAGAACTGTTGTGTAATGGAGAGTCCAAAAAGTACACTGAAAGCTGAATTACAAACACCTGGGGAGCAGTGGTGCTCTCAGCTCCACCTCCCACATCCCCCCTTGAAATGTGTGACTTGGCTTTGCGTTGCTTTCCTGATACTTTTTTGCCATTACAGAAGAGGCTAAAGCTTTTCCAGGAGAAATACTGGTGAAATGTCATGGAGGATCATAAGTAACACAGCACTGGGTTCCCCCCCTCAAACAAGACCCCAACAGATCAAAAACAGCTTCAAAGAAATCCCATCATGGCAGCAACAGCAGCAATAAATGTCTGATAGAGCAACTGGAGAAAGTTTCATGAATTTTAAGACAATGTGTGCTGTCAAAAAAGAAAAGGAAAAAACCTCCCATGTGTTTAAGTGTTAGTTATGCAAAAAGTTCTATCTTTTTTGGCAATTTCTTGAAGGGCTTGATGTTTCTTGGGTTTTCTTCAAAGAAGATCCACAGAAACCAGTCAGAAAATGAGCACATTCCTTGTAATACCTAAAATTAACAACTGTGAGGCCCCAGTCTAGACCTGATGCACTTCTTTAAAATTAGGTTGGCCTGCACTTTTCATTTATTTACTCACCCAGCAGCCCAAGGGAATATTCTTCGTGTGTGAAGCAAAACACGTGCCCTTGCAAGAGCAGATTTTATGTCCCTAAAAGCAAAAATGTAATGCTGCAAATGAAGAAATGCCTCATTAGAACTGCATTTACTTCACCACAAATGCCGGCCAAATTTTTTTTAAAATGTATACCCACACTTACAGCTTCCAGATATATTCTGCTACCAAAAAGGGGCCACGAGTAGCCTGTGATGTGATCCCTTGTCTAAGGGTGTCTTTGCAGCTTATTAAAGAAATGCCTAGGGAGCATGTAAGCAAAGGGGTTGTGGGGAAAGGGAGAGGTTGAGGATAGCTGGCAACGATCCCAATTTAAGAGCAATTCAAAGAACACTGGGGCCCAGGATGGGATTCTCATCTCTGTCTTCACACAACTTCCCACCAAGAAATACTCTTCCCTACAGACAGTTCCATCACAGCAACGGCTAAGGATCAAAAGCCAACCTTGAAATAACTTTCTATTAAAGTTTATTTTAATAAAATGAGTTTTGGACGAAATTTCAGTTCTTGAAATTACAGCAGATTTTTTTTTTTTTCTGGTTGGATTCAGTTCTGCTTTCCCATCCACATTTTCCTATAAGCAAGGCTATGGCCAACTTCTTTTATCTCAGTGAAATTTTGCCTTTGTGGATTAGGGAAAAAAAGAAAGTGGGGTGTTTGTTGTAAAACACTGTCAGGAATTCCCCCTGCTAACGTGCCTTTGCTTCTCTCTCCATAGGTTGAGACACACGTTTCTGCTTTTGGAGTGGGAGCAGTTTGCATATTGCAGCTGGGAAAAGCACATCTCCCTCTGAACTCAGGGAGGCAAAGGCAGCCTACGGAGGCACTTGCATGGTTGTAGATGTTATCTTGGGCTCCCAAAGACTGCTGTGACTATCCGTGCCAAGAGGAAAATGTATTTTATTTACAACGTGCAGGAAAGTTGCAGAATGTTTCTGAAGATCGGTGGCTGCCCTGTGAATTCACTCTCTACGGAGTTCAACAAGCAGTCAGCTGCTGAAAGAGCCTCTGAAAGTTTTCATTGAGTTGCTGGCTGCCTCCCCTCACCAGCTATCTTCCTGATTGAGGTTAAATAAGGACAAGCCTTTAAAACTACTATCTTAAAACAAGTTACCTTATTTTTTGCTGATTTGGCATCTATTTCCATGGAAACAGGAGCAAGAACTAGAAGCCAGCAGCTGAAGTTGGCTACACTACTGCTCTTGGCTTGTTCTACTTCCATTTCCATGGAAACTGATGCAAAATCAGTGCAAACAAGGCAAAGTTTTCTTTTTTTTTAATTAACCCTTTCTTGATTTTCCACTTCCAGATTAATTTGTTGCCAGAAACGCAGACACAAAGTCACTGGAAATGCAGGAAAGAGCAGCACAGATGCCTTCACGAGCCTGTGCAGGTGTTGGCACGTGAGCATGTGTGCGCACTTCATTTCCTAACGTGAATCTTCAAAGTAATCTCCTATTTACCTTGAGAGTGCTAAAGAAAAGCAAGTGTGTGATGTAAGGGAGGGTGACACGCACGACTGTGCCCCATGGAGGTTAAAAGCAGAAGTAATAAAGTGGCAGTGGAGGGAAGCAGTTTGATGAAAAGAAATGGCACTTCTTGCCTACGGCTTTCTAGGAGATTTCTAGAGTATTTCTCCTCTGAAGCTATGTATGGTCTCCCTTTTTGGCTAAAAACCCACTGGAACTCAGATTTTGGCACACCTTTTTTCTTTCTTCTTTCTTTTTTCCCCCTCCTGATCTGGCAGTGTGCTAGAGCACACAGAGCACACGCCACAGGCTTTCAAAGGTGCTGGGTAAGACACGAAGTTTAACGTGGAGCCAAGGCCCAGGCTCTGTTAGAGAGTTTAGGCGGGCTGGGATTGACCATGGAGCATGAGATAGGCAGGTTTTCTTTGAGTTCATGGCCAAACCTCCTCTGAGATCTGGTCATGTTTAAGGAATTGATTCACCTACCTCTCTTCCTTAACAGAGATTTTGGTGCCTACCCTGAAAAATCTGGATCCAGACACGCAAACCCCAGTGTAAGAAAGCATTGAATCACCTATCTGAGTTCTCCAAAAGCCAAAACAAATGTAATTTATGTCTGTGCTCTGCTGTTTCACACTGCTGGACCAGTGCTTACATGTAGAAAAGGTTTTTCAGATAGTAAATCTGCTAGACCTTGGGGGCTTTTGAGGGCTCTCCTGCAATTGATTGTTATTTCTTCTGAAATACTAGAAGGCTGGTGGGACAAAATGGCTAAAGAGAATGGAGGTGGTCGAGGTCACATATCTAGTTACCAAAACATTAAAACACCATATTTATAGCCAGCAGAGAATAGAAGCCAAGGATTTAAGAGAGATTTAAAAAAGGAAAAGAAAATCAATATTTTCCTGTCTTGATTCATTTTTCCTTCCAATTAATACACTTCCCAGTTTTTAAGAACCTCTTAATATTTGCACTGGACACAGCAGACCTGGCCTGTACCAGCTCTGATCCCACCTGAACAGGAATCGATTCCTGAATACCAAAAATTGTTTATGAATATGGAAAATTGTCACCTGCAAATGTCAGTTGCATTCTTAAAAAAACATTCAAGACTATAAGGCACACATTCCCTTTGGTATGTTGGAAAAACAAAGGTCATTGCCTAAAGTGTAAATATGTTACAATTCCTACTGAAATTCCCCAGTCCTAGCACTGGGTATTGGTCAAAACCACTCCCAAGGTTACTCAAAGCACTCTCCACATCTTTCTTCTTCCATCCAGATAGCTGGAATGATACAACTGGTTAAAAGAGAGATTCCAGTCTGATGGACAGAAAACAAATGGGGCCAAACAATGGGTATCTAGAAAGAAAGTTGAGGTTTGACAAATTTATGGCTTAGCAGTCTGCCACTGGATCAAATATCTATCATGTTTTATTCTTTCAGGGCATATTTTTTTAAAGATTTTTCATTTACCAGGTAACTAATTCAGAAGGAATTTTTCATACCCATTTTTTAAAAATGTTTCACTTTGGTCTTGGAAAGCAGGCTGGTTTTTTAACAGCTGTGGTTTGTTGGCCAACCTGTTCCAAAAGGGTCTCCCTGCCATGGCATTTATATTTTGGAAGACCATGTTTTGTCCTGCTGCTGCCTCACAGAGGAAGATAACCAAAAATCTGAACTACACCAGAAAGCCTGCTTTATTTTTAATCCTTTTAACTGCTGGGACGCAGAACCAATAGCACATGTCCAAGAGAAATACTGCGGATAGGTCTTTCCCCTCTGAAAAACTGTATGACGTGACTATATTTCTGGCTTTCTATAGGAAGATTTTATCTATTTGTTTGTTTGTTTTTCCCAGGAAAGGGTACTTTGTTTCTGTGTTGTAGAATCACAAAAAGAAAACATCACGACACAGGCACTGGCGTTTCAGCTGCAGTCACGCGGACTCGGACTCGACCTAAGGAGCGGCTTGGTTGTGCCAGCGGTCAAGAAGCCCATGCAAAGTCCCCACCAAGGACAACTGCTCCTTGAGAAGCAGCTTTGTTCCCTTCCCAAGCCTCTTTCCCTCATGCTTTGTGCAGGGAGTGACCAGCACACCCCGTTCTGGTGTGCAGCCAACTTTCTTTTCACCATCATTTTCCCTTAGGCTTGAGGTTCCTGCATCTCATTTTCTGTCTGTGGATACTGATGCACCAACATCCAGGATCCTCTTCCACACTTTTTGCTGCTTGGCACGGTCTCCCATAAATGCTGCAAACACCACAGCAGCTGATAGCATTCAGTGGCCTTTTGTACTGACATTTCAGCCCCTCACAGACTAGAACTGGCCTTATCTGTTGGCTGCAGTGTCTGAGGCTTTTCTTCTCACTGGCTTTTTCTTCCAGCTGCCTACCAGTATGTAAAGATTTCCCAAAGAACAACAGGGTTCCTCTTCTGCAGCATAAGAATGGAGTCAGGGAGAATCCAAAAATCCCGCAGATACAGAACAATACCTATTTTTATATATAATTAATATACTAGATTATTGATGCTTCAGATTAATTACATCCAAGATTATCAAACAACAGGAATTATTCCCTGGTGAGGCAAAAGAAAAAAAAAGTCAAATTTGTGTCCCTCTTTTAGTATTTTCATTGATTCAAAATGTAGAAAAATCCATACACACACAACATCAAACCTTCTCAAAGAGAATTGAAGTGCAAACACTCTTCCAGCTCAGCTGTGGTGTTTCACACCACCCACACCTCAGTGGCCCCTTTTTCTGTCTGTATTTGTACTGTCTGGGCAGGGGGGTTTGTTTGCTTGAGTTTTTTCTCCTCCTCTTCCTTTCTCTTTCATCTTTCAGCAAAAGAAGAAGGGAAAGAAACAGGGTGGGGAGAAAAAGACCCTGTAATAGAAGTTGTCCATTACAAATCCAACTGGAACAAAAATTTTCTCTCACAGATCACTTCAAAACAGATGTTTCTTTCATAATCATGCAATCGGGAGGAAAACAGAGAAAAAGGAAGTGATCGCATCCTCCCAAGTGCTGTGAGTTTTGTAGCATTCAAAGGGACACATTTTTCGTTTTGAAAGAATTGAAAATGTGTCAAGCTGCTCCAGCTATTAATCCAGACATCCAGCCTGAACTGGGATTGAAGTGATAAGCAGTTTGATACCAAGTCTGTACTGATTATTTGGCAATAGTTTAATGATTATCTTGGATGTGATTAATGAAAAATACTATTAAGAATAATCATGGTTGCACCACACCCGGAGCTGATTTCCACCCTGTCCTGTGAAGCCGCTCTGTGTGGCAGCCAAGGTCTTATCCGGGCCCTGCAGGCAGCGAGACCCAGGCAGGGCTTACCGAGCACCTCAGGAAGAGCAGGAGCCTCTCCTCTTCCAGCAAAACTTTGATTTTTCCTGTCTGTTGTTTCCTTTCTGTGCGTGGCAATGAGATGCAGCCCTCCCGCAACCCGCCCAGCAATACCCTGTTGCTCAGCAACCCCATACTTGCTGAGGAGGCTCTTTTGCAAACCTGGGCTTGAAGAGGAAGATTGAGATGATGTGACACCCAAAACCTGCTGTTTAGGTTGGCCAAGCAGCAAAATCCCCATGAGCAGGTGCAGGTCAGTAACAGCAAAGACCCGGCTGGCAGTGTCAGCTGAGGAGAAGCAGCACTGCACCTTCTGATCCTCTGCATCTGGGATGTTTTGAAACACTTAGTGGTGATTATCCCCAATTATTTAATTAATTTTAAGTAATTAAAAAGGTCTCCTCCTCTGCAAAGTCATTTCCAGTGTCCCAGTTCGATCCGGAGCACGGAACCAGCATCACATTTTGCTTGGAGTGAGCCAGCCAGCAGCACTGATGAGATGGGGAGAGGGAGGCTGCAAGGCTCTGCCAGCAGGAAACCCAGCCCTGGGGGCAGCTGGCAATGATCAGCAGGGAAGATGGGGCGCAAACAGACTGGCAACAGACTGGGGTGGAAAGAGGCAGTGGGGAACAGCTGGATTGCATTACCGGATTGGGTAGAAACCAGGAGGTGAGTTAAATAAAAGGTGTATTTCACACTGTGAATACTTGGGAAGAATCAGCTTGTGCTCTCCGGGTCTCCTCCAGAGCCAGCAGCAAGGCAGGCAGGTCTTCTCCCACCTCGGTTAGCAGCTGGACATCACAGCCATGCCCTCCCAAACCCACAGCCACTGGGCTCTGCAGGGACTGGGTGGATTTGCGCCTCAGGAGCTCCGCTGCCCGCATGGTTGTGGCCAGAAGCGGGGCTGAGATTGCAGGTGTGTTTCCACACCCCTCATGGCATGTGGGGAAAGGAGGGATCAGGGAACAGAGGCTCGACAAACGCTCCGTTGGTAGAATCATTCCAAAAGCTCTTCTGCAGCTGGTCTGACTTTGATAGGGTAGTATATCTGTACTGATTATTTTTAAAACATTTTAGAATTTCTAGGCTTTTCTGTTAGGGCCGTGTTCTCACGTGGTTAATGGTGTTGCATAGGAGTCAGTTGTTACAAGTTTTGTGAGTTCCCATCAGGTCTTTAGGGCCAGCCCCTCATTGCAGCAGACACCACAGTGACCCATGCCCTGAAAATCCACATCTTGGCACAAGGAGAAGATCTACAAGGCTTCTGCAGACCTGGCTGTTTGCCACCTGACCACAGTGCCTCCCTGCCATGTCACCAGAAGGAAAGGAAAACAAATACAGGTTTGATATTACCCACTGAACGACCTCGCTAAAAGAGAGGCCGGTTTCAGAAGCACAGCCCCTCTCACAACACTCAGCAAGCTGTGGTTTCTCACCTGCCTCTCTGGGCTAGCTCAGATCTATATCTACTCATTTTTAAGCTTTGGGTTTTCAGTGCTGCGAGCATGAATGAGTGTTTCCTACACACATCATCTGTGCTCAGAGACTACCCAGCCTGAGCAGAAATGTCTGAGGGAAGGAGGGAGCTCAGACCCTGGGGGTAAATGCAAATGCCAGCAGCAAGCTTGAGGTGGATATGATGGATGAGCTCCCATTCTTTGGATAAAAAGTTGCTTTTATAACACTTCAGGGTGGTGCGGGTGTGATACACTGTACAAAAGCACACTTACACGTGCCGTTCCCAGGCAGAGCTAAACATTGCTTTACGTGTGCCTGAACTACACAAAAGTGCAAGAACAACAGACATTGAGGCATCATTAT
This sequence comes from Mystacornis crossleyi, assembly GCA_013400655.1. NCBI lineage: Eukaryota > Metazoa > Chordata > Aves > Passeriformes > Timaliidae > Mystacornis > Mystacornis crossleyi. The sequence goes on along the minus strand of VYZQ01045690.1, from coordinate 6,199 downwards.
TAGCACATTATAGAAACCCTGCCGCCCATGTATTGGTTTTTGTGCCGGAGCCTGGGGTTTGCCATCAGAAAGGCTCAATTACCACCCCCAGAGCCTCAAGCCCTCCCCTTTCCATGGGGCAGCACAGGCTGGGGCACGGGAGGGATGGGACCCTGGGTCTCTGCTCTTACAATTACAAGAGGATTGAGGACAGAAGGAAGGCAACTGAATGAGTAAAGAAACTGAAGGATACATGGTTTATATGTTACGTAATGAAGATAAAGACAGATTGCTGGTGTGTAATTGTGGCACCATCCAGGGAAGGACTGGGCAGGGAGCGATGTGAGCATGGCCAGAGCTGCAGAGCTACTGGCAGGAAACAGTGGGCAGGGCTGGTTCCTGCAGGCAGGAGAGGAACAATGTACCAGCTCCAGAAAAGGGCAGGGATAAACTTCTGCAAGGGGGACACAGCTAACATTTAGCTCTGGTTCTGTCTCTTCCCACCAACATATTTCAAAGAGCTTTATACTGGAGTATAAGGCCAAACGCAATGATGGCTCGAAGCAGAGTCCTGTGCTGAATGCACTTGCTGGTGCGTTAGCAGTGTACAGCCCCTCTGCTTTGCAGCTTCTGCAGGGCTCATTCCATCCCCCTTTCCTCTCAGCAGGGCTCGTTACCCTCCTCTGTCTGTGCCGTACCCTCTAGACAAACGCTAAATGTCACCATCTCCATTTTGTGTGTAGGGACGCACCTTCCCCCGAGGGCGTGGAGCTCCTGGATCCCCCAAGTGCCACAACTAATGAGTATCTGTGCTTTAGAAAGTTGCCTTAGGCTCACCCTCCTTGAGCAGCCCCTCCAGAAAGTGAGGTGTACTCGCAGAGCCCAACGCGCACCCCTGTGGCTCACATGTCCCTTAGTCCCATCAGGCTGTGATTAAATGCTGGAGGGGATAATAAAGGATGGCTACAATGCACCTTTTCTTCCATTAAAAATGTGCTAGGAAATGGCTTGCCCACTTGGTGCGAGTAGTCCAGCTGGGAGGATGAGAAGTCTCCAAAGCCTCAGTCTGCTCCTCACTGCTCCCAGGGTGAGATGGGGCCCAGGAAAGGCTCCCGTGTCAATGAAGACACAACAGCTGGAGACAGGAGAGGACCAGAGCCCAGTGCCACCATGGCAACACGTGCTGCCTGCAGCCAGAGTACCATTTGCTCATTGAAGGTGTGCTTTCCTGGCCCTGAGCAGCAGCCTGCCAGAGCTCCTGGCACAGTCCTGTGTCCAGCATCCAGGCCAGGATGCGTAGCCACCAGTTTCCATAACTTTTGTCCTAACAAGAACAGCTTTTGGTGTGATCGCAGTAATCGCTATCTGAAATTCTCCTGAGTTCGCCCCCATCCCTTTCTCTAGCTTCTTTCCAGTGCCAGGACCAGGAAGAAAAGACACTCAAAAGCACAGAAGTCTTGCTGAAAACCCCGTTTTCCAAGAGGGGCTTAGAGGTCAGGCTGCTCTATCAGCTGGGAGTTTTGGAAAGCTGCAGGCTGTCCTGCTTTCTGTGGCATGAAACGCTGTGGTGCAACCACTGCCAAACAATGCTGTTTGCAAAAAACTGAACAGTGATGATTCCACCTGACAGCCTTTCTGGTGTTTTTATGAGAGGGACTAACCAAGCCAAGAAAGCATCTGAGAAGCCAAGCCGTGCACCATCACAAATCTCCAGGAATAAGGCAACACTAAAGGTCTGGATTCTGGTAAAATGTGCATTTCTGCCATGCTATTACTCCTCCCAAATCATTTTTTACTAAGTGTCCCACATGTACCCTTTCCTCCAGCGACAGGATATCCTTCATTTGTCTGCACCAAGTGCAGATGAGCACTTCTTCGCGTTGTTTCCCAAGTCGGCTGATGTTAGGGTCAGCAGGGGCCAAAGCAGCTGCAACAAGGAAAGGAAAGATAACCATGGCAACCCAAGTTATCTGCATCCTCCATGTATTTCCTTCTCCCCACCCTACAGCGTATCTTTCCCACCCAAACCTCAAGCCGATAGAGCCAGTGACCAGCTGGCAGGATGGGGACTGCAGCAGTGTCTCCAGCACCCAGTGTGTCTTGCTGTGTTTCGGGGCTCACCACTGCAAGCTGAAGTCACCAAAAAACGCCGGAATCCTAGAGAGGGACAACTTGCAAAAAGCAGAGCTCTCCAGTACCGTAGATGGGGCGCTGGATATGCTGCCTTTGCTCCAGAGTTGCAGATCCACTGATGCTGCTCCTGGTTTTGGCTCTGGGCTGTAACCCTTCCACAGCAGCAACAGCTTCTCCGTCTGTGCCCCACGTCAAACCCAGCTACAGTTTTGGCCGGACTTTCCTGGGACTTGATAAATGCAACGCCTGCATTGGGACATCCATATGCAAGAAGTTCTTTAAAGAGGAAATAAGGTCAGAAACTCAGCAGTGTAATTTTTAAAGCATTCTGTATAGTGATTTGAAAGTTGCCTGTTAGAATTTCCAAGTACTTTCATAAACAACAATGCAAAGAGTAACTTAACATCCAGTTGCCATTACAGCACTTAGTGTTTTAATTAATGTCTATAAGCTGATGCTGTGTCTCTTTTCTTTTAAAGCCACGCAAACATGATCAGACTTCAGCCCTGAACTGTAACTTGAAAGCAGGAGTAAAAGGCACAAATTTCTGCCTAGAGAGTGGCTCTGAAAAAAGTCAAGGTAGCGATGGGGGAAGGGAAGAGGGAAGGAAGAATTCAGCTTGTTTAGATTTACTGGAAATATTTTATCATGAGTAATTGACTAAAGGCAAAATGGGGTTTATCTTTGTATGCTCCCAACAGAGTATGTTAACTACAAACATATAAACATGCTATATAATTTTGTACCAGGTGCAACAACGTGAATGTGCAGAATTTCACGTGCATTTTAACTAAGATCAAAAGGGATCTAAACCAGCCTGAGGCATGAGGACTTCTGCACATGAGGTTACCCAGGTGCTTGAGAAAAAGCACATGGCTAAATTGCTAGTACATTTTGGGGAGATTTTTGTGAGAACTTGAAGGCAGAAATTGCATCTGCCTCGTTGTTGATGAGATACACACTGTCCAAGTGGTCATCAGACCAATCCAATCATTTCTAGGCTCAAAAGCAAGTGTATCTGATGACAGCAAGGAAAATGTTGCCAGTTGTATTTGAGGAGAAAGTTAAAGGCAGTGCTTGGAAGAGGAAGGTTTTATTGGGTCTGATATGATTTATAGAGCCATATGCACTTTCTTTTATAGATATAAAAGCCTGGGGGAGAAGAAATTATTATAGTAAAATTGTATTTTTAATGCTATAATGTAAGTAGTATAGTATTAGACAAATCACCGTTTTTATCTTAAACTATCCTATAAAACGTAGCATAGTAAAACCATAATGGTTTGTCTGGGATGGACTTGTAATACCAGACATCCATCCTTCCCCCACTGCTGCTGGAAAAAGGCAGCTTGTGGCTTTGCTCTGCATTTTATTCCCTGCAGCAGGATGGCACCAGAGCTGGCTCCTGCCCCCTGCCCCAACCTGCTGCGGCCCCTTTGCCCCTCACCTGTGCAGGGTTTTTAGGGACTCGCTGCCAGGTACAAAGCAGCTCCTTCTTGGTTACTCCCACTTGGCCAGTGGGGAGGCTGGGGCGATGCAGGTTCCCTCAGCCCTGCCAAAAATAGCAGGACTGCCTCTGGCTGTGGGGTTCCAGCTGCAGAGCACAGCTGGCTACGTGAGCCAAGGCAGGAGGGCCCCGCGCTGGCTTTCCTCCAGGGGACAGCGGGAACAGGGTGCGGGTGCCCCACTGGGGTCCAGGGGTGCAGAGCCACAAACATGTGGGAGCACAGTGCTTCCTGCTCAGGGAAGACAGAGGGGCTCCCCAAGCCAGACACTTCTTTTTCTCTCCCACCAGCCCGCAGTCGGCTTCCCACAAATAAGTGTTAACGTGCAGTTCTGAGCGCTTCGGGAAGGGGAACTTAAAAATGTTCTCCTGAGCAGTCACTCAGCTTCAGGCTTTCCTTTGCATGGGTAAAACTTGTTCTCCCACTTGGTTTCTTGAAAAACTGGGATTTTTTTTTTTTTTTTTTTTGCAAGTGGGAGGTTAAACTAGGGAAATTGCAGCGGTGCTTACGCTCTTTGATCCACCCTCATGTACCTTTTCACATGTTCACAAAGGTGGATGGCACTTGGGCTTCTCTGTGTTAATTCACATTAGAACATGCTTCATTAATTCTCCATCATTTCTGGGAGCTCTGACATGCATTCACAGTGAGAAGATGTGGGTTTTGTTCCCAGAACGGCTGGTGACTCATCTTGTGCTCTAATGTTCTATACTTCCCTTATCTTTGCCCAACTTTATCCATCTGTAAATGAGAATACCAAGCTTGCCTACCAACTGCACTGAGAGAAGAGTGCAGTGAAAGTTTTTTTAAAATACTAGATTTTCAAAACACCGCAGAAATGAGCTGACCAAAACTATTCGCAGACTTGTGCCAATGCTGGTGCTGAGCTTTGTCCAAAAATAATGGGAAAGAAGACTGAAAAAGCTGGAATGCTTCTTTTTCATGGGGATTTATACGGTATTTCTTTTTTTGTTTGTTTATTTTAAGACTTGACTTACTTAATTTTTTTTTTTTTAATGTAAAATTCCAAATGCAAGCAAAGTTATTTTGGCTGAGACAAAATACTTCATTTCATTCAGGGAAAAAGGAAAAAAACAAGTTCAGATTTCTTCAGCATTTAGTTCTGGGTTGATCTAAAATCTGTAATCTGCGACTCACTTATTCACATAGATCTTACTGAAGGTCTTAGAGTGTTTCCAGGCCCTTAGCTAAAAAGCTCCGTGTGAGAGGGAGTTGTTATAGCACAACTCAATGATGAATCTTGAAAGCATCAAGCAAATGTGCCAGGCCAGCACTGTGCTGGCCAGAAATGATGCCAAATACAGACTTGCTGCAGCCCATGCCGGGTTCCCAGGCCAGTGCGGCTCTCCCCCAAGAGCTCTGCAGAGGGAATCACTCCATCCACCCTCAGATTAATGCTCAGCCCTGGATTTCACACATCTGTGTGCTGTTTGCATGCGGGAGGCGGCACTTTCCTGCTCTCTGCCTGATGGGAGCTCCCCTGAACACACAGGCTGGAGTCAAGTCACACGGCATATTTGTGCTTAACTGAAAAAGAAAGAAAAAAGAAAGAAAGAGAAACCCAGCCCAGAGCCATCTCTTCCCAGTACGTGCCTGGCACGCTGTGCCTGCTTTGCAGATTAGGCACTGGGAGGGGTCCTGATGCACAACGAGCACAGTGAGGCACAGCAATTATTCTCTTTTCTTAAATCCTAGCTCAAAACCAGACCAAAAAAACAAAAAACAAACAAAAAAAAAAACCCAAACAAACAAAAAAACCCACACCAAAACAAAAAACCCAAACCCAAACCAAGTGTTTATTATCATGTCAGGTGCCTTAATTGTACGGAATCTTCAATTTCATATCGGGTGAAACACCCAAACAACTGAAATGCTGGAATCCACCAACCTGTTCACACAAGGCTTCCCCACTTCTGGTCATCCTCCACGGTAAATTTTTGGAAGGAGGCGCATGGAAAGAGTTGAAAGCCAAAGCAGGGAAAGCACCGGGGTTTCCCCCTTCCTGGGCACCCGTGTCTGCCCCAGAGCTCAGCTGCACAGCGTCTGTGGTGGGGAAGGGGTGTGAGGTGCTGCCTTCAGGAGGGATCCTCTGATCAGTCTCTGATTGCAGATGGTGGCTTGTGTCACTGTGTCAGTTATTTGCCTGAAATCATAGAAAATTAATCCTTCCCAAATTTCTCTGTGCCTATTTCCCAAATGGAACTTGAAAGGAAAGACCAGCTTCAGTTTTCGGAGTTGCTAATGCCTTTTCATATAACTCCAGCTAGGCTAATCCTGCAGGGAACCTCTTGCCTCTCCCGTTTCACTTCTGAGCTACCGGCTTTAATTTACGGTGAGATTAAATTAGGACGTGCTTTCCGACGCACTTGGGCAAGGAGCTCAGGGCAGGAGGGTTCAGAGGCAGCGAGGGCAGGACGTTGGCCAAACCAAAGGTCAAAGCTGGGCCGTTTCCCAAGAGCAGGTTACAGACTCCCTCCCAGAACAGGCACCGCGCTCCTCAGCCCCGGCATGTGCGACGCGCATGTGGGCAGGGCTGAGGGGGCTGCTGAAACAAAAAAAAA
>VYZQ01045688.1:35777-50226 GCA_013400655.1 Mystacornis crossleyi | reverse complement strand
GGGGAGGGATGGGAAGCGGGTGGAAGGAGGGGATGGGCCGCGCTGACGGCGCCGAGCCCGGCTGCGTGTTCGCGGCAGGAACCGCTTCCCCTCAGAGCGAGTTTCCCCCCGCTGCCGGGGTCGGGGCTGAGGCGGAGCCGCCCCGCTGTAATTGAACCCCTGGGTGAGGAGGGAGGGACGGAGGGAGGGACCGCGGGGGCTCCTTCTCTGCTTTGTGTCCAGGTGGCGAGGCCGAGGGGCGGCCATGGGGGTGCAGGACCGGCCCCAGTGCTTCTTCGAGATAGAGATCAACAGGGAGCCAGGTAAGGCTGTGTTGGGGGGCTTTTAAATCACGTTTTTGCCTGAATAATGGGCCCAAGCCGCTGGCAGTGAGTTTGGCCATTGATGCGTTATTTCTGAGTTACTTTTTAATAACTTCGGATGTTTTCTGGGGTGCTGGATGCTCTTTATTCTCCCTTGCGATTGATTTTTTTTTTTTGCACACATGAATATAAAGGTTCGGCAGGGCTGATAAACAATGTTCTGAAGGTAAAAAGCTGTCTGGTGATGTATTATACCTTTTCTGTTATACCTTTATTATGCCACTTCTATAAACTGTGGAAAATCGGAGCAGGCTGTGAGGAGACTGGATATTTACTTCTGTAAGTATTTTTAGTCATACAGTAATTAAAATTGGGAAGGAACTCAGGAGGATATCTGGGCTAAGTGTTTCCTGGTCCTGCTCAAAATGCGTCTTGTGAATGTAGAGGAAGAACTGGGCATTCGGTCATAGAAGCACAGAACACCTCACCAGCTGGCCTGTTAAAAAAACCCGATAATTAAAATAAATCCGTCTTTTAACTCGTATTTTCCCTGTGCAAGTGCAATGCCCAGAAGTGGTGGGCTGTGAGTTTTAATGCTGGAATAGCAGCTTGGTTCCCTCTTGTGTTTTCCCTTCTCTGTAAAGATGGGAGTGGAGATTTTCTCACCCATCTCTTTGAACACGCATTTATCAGTGCATATTAGTTGTCTCACACATACTCCGTGCTTTATCTTGCTACCACTTGTCTCCAGAAAAATGAATGTATGTGATGGCTTCATTACGCTTTCACTTTCATTTTTTGCTTCAATGTTTCTCTGAAAACCTTTGAATTAAGAGCTTATATCGCCGAGATTCAAAATTTCAGCTGCATTTAGATGCAACTGAAACCTTTTTAGCTTTTTATTTTCACCAGTTTCAAAAGAGAGGTTCTGTTCTAACTTCAGAGACTGATTGGGCGTATCTATAAATCTGTTGCTATTGTAACTCCTATCTGAGTTATTTTGATTGACAGTTTGTTTTCTGAATACTTTCAGTGAAGAGTGGTGATGTAAATGGAGTTTTAACATGTTCCATTGCTTTAATTTTGGGTGGAATTTACTATGGAATGAGGCAACTAAAACTGTTTCAGGTTGGGTGGGTTTCCAGTTAGGAATAGTAGTTCGATGGGATTGATTTATCGCAAAGACAATTCATTCTTCATCTCATTTGCTGTTAATCTTTTTAGGTTTAATGTGAGTTTTTTTTGTTCTGACTCCATCTGAAGGATCTTCCCCTGTGCTGTTTTCTCTGCTCTTCCTGCACAGGTTGCTGCTCTCATTTCCTAATCTTGCTTCCTGCCTCGTCCCCTCCTCAGCACTGAGCTGTGCATCTTGAGTGAAAGTGGATTACCTTGTTTTCCCCCCAAACCTATTTGGGTTTGGTGACTGATAGAGCTGTCAGGGAGGAATTGCAGCGCTGGTGTTCTTGGTGGTGCAGAGCTTGGGTTACCTGGAGCAGACCCAGGGCTTTGGCGCTGTTTGTGCCTGTCTGCATTTATTTTCTCTTGAAAGTAACAGAAATCTCCCAGCTGCACATCAAACTCGGAGCCCTGCTGGTTTCACTGCACCTGACTCATGGCTTGGATTTTTGCAGGAAAAACGCCAGTTTGTGAAATTGATGTTGGGACTTGCGTGCTGTCTGGTCATACTATTTTATTCTGGTGCTTGCTTATTAATTCACCATGCAACTCTGTCTCGGGATTTAAGGATATATTTAAAAAGCTTAGACGTTGCTCTCTTAGCTCTAAGATGACCTTCAAAAGCTGAATCAAGTGGTAAATCAGTGCTTCTAGCTGACACCAAGCACTAACTCTAAGAGATGTGCTCTCCTGCTGGCACTAGTGAAGTATTCATTTTAACTTTTAAGCTGCCACCAGATTTCCAAATTAACATTCTGCTTATTTGGCTTCAGTAAATAAGATTGATTGCTTGTTCATTTTTAGGTGACGTAGGGAGATGTGGGGAGCAGAACAGCCCTGAGTTTTGTTGCTAGCCAAGAAAAAAGGCCTTGCTCCCACCTTGTGTGTGCTACAAAGCTGAACTGAGATCTCCACAAAATGCAGAGAGAGGAGGACGTGCCTCTTGCAGCACTGGAAGCATCTTTTTGCCTGCAGAACACAAAACTGTGTCATTTTTTACACCAAAGTTTGCTGGGAGTCCAAAAATGTCCCCCCCCCATGCAGCTGCCAAATTTTGGCTCTCCCCTTGCAGGCTTTGCTTGCCCAGTGTGTGCCTGGATACCTGTAGCAATTAAAACTCAGGTCAGTTTTACTCTAATAAGATCCCTTGGAAAATGCAGGAGTGGATATCTTCACTTTGGCTGTGCTTCTAGAAGCTTTTTTACAGCTTTTGTGTCTATATTTTATTACAGCTACAGAATCTTGGAATAAAACTCAGTGCCAGCTTGTACTTGCCTCTTGCAGTGGGGCAAACTTTGTTGGCTTGGTGTTTCTTAAGGCTAAATTTAGGCTGCTTTTAATAAGGAGCCTGTTAAGCATTTTTTTTTTTTTATGAATGCAGGTTGTGGCTCATAATTTTTAAAGGGCAAATGGAAGATAAATCAGGAAGAAGCATTTATTTTAATACTGGCACAAACAGTGCTTCTCCCTTCTTTTGGGCCCCCTACGAGTGGATTTGGGCACATAGTGTGCACACAGGATTAAACTGCTTACAGTATTCCAAGAATTTCGGGATGGCAGCAGATGCCTGTTTAAATAATTCTGTCTTTACTCTGTGAGGCAAAATCTGTGTGAAGCTCCAGCCTTTCAGGTACTGTGATAATTGGAACAGATGTCCCACTAGGATGTCACAGATGCAGTTGGCTGCTGTAGCAGTTCCCGTGGCCACCCGAGATCTTTTTCCCACATCTCCCCTCCTCACCCCACCCCCTAACTGGCTTTGTCCATCAAAAAGTATGTTAAATTTACTAATTTTTGCTTTGTTTCATTCTTACTCGTATTATAATTTTCTTTATTGTATCTATCTTTTTTTTTTTTTTTAATTTTTTTTATTTTCTTGTTGCTTTTTTTTCTCCTGTCTTCTGGTACTGCTTGACCCCTGGCTCATTGATTTGTTCCACTTCCGTTTCTTTCATTCCTGGGGTAGGTCCCTTCCCTTATCAGCCAGTCTGGTCTTTCCTTACTTCTCTTTTTCTAGTCACTTTTGCCTGAAGTTTGGTGCATTTTGAGATTTCAGCTGCTATGAATATATGTGAATTGAGCTCCACTGCCAAAGTCGTTGTATTGTGCCTCCAGTAACAGAGCCAGTGATGCCTTGTGGGGTTTTTACTGCCTTTCCTAAAGAGAAAACTGTTCTCAACTGGCTTCACATTAACTTTTAGTCTTTTGAAGGGAAAAAGTTGTATATTGGCAGAAAACAGAGCAGCAGGAACTCAGACCTTTGGCTGTCCATGAACCCATGGGCAACGAACCCACTGTGTGTGGGACAGCAGGAGCCAAGGGGGATCCTTTGGAGAAAACTCCTATCAGGGTTGTAAGATGGAGATTTGAAAGGAACTGATTCAATAAAAATTTTATTCAGAGTAATCACGTGGAATTGTTGTCAGTGCAGGGTGAAATGAAGTCCCTTAAGGCTCCCCTCGAGGTCTGGAACAAGTTGGATGAGTAAATAAAAGACAAACTGATCAGCCTCCTCTGCCAGGAGAAGGCCAAGTGCTGCCTCTCACTTCCGTGTCCCTGGGAAACTGAACCCAGGGAATGTTTGGTGTGTGCAGTGCTGAAATAAGTTTGGGTTTGTGGAGGCCACGGAAGAAGGGAAGGGAGGGAACTTCAGGTGGTGTTTGTGGCAGGATGGGCTTAGGAGAGAGCTGGGGAGAGAAGTTTATGGAGGTTTTCCTTGCAAGGAGTGCAAGTGGGGCACGGAGGTGTTAACAAAGTGTTAATGTGTCAGAACTACAGGTCCGTGCTCAGGGGAACGGGGGCACCCATTCTTGAAACTCATATTTTAAGTAAAATCTATTCTTGTTCCACACTAAGCTTTTATTTCCTTGAAACTGTAGCAGCATTTCTACTTTGAAGCAGGTTTATTTTTTAAATTTATGCGCCTTAGTGCTCACAAATTTCGGGATAAACAAATCAATAAAATTCAAATAGTGTCCTTTGAGTGAGCTGTTATTTAAACTTGGATGCAAATCTGTCTGAGCCTTTGGGCCCTTGGCAGCCATCCTGGGCTGTGCATCACTGTCTTAGTGGTGGTAATCCCTGCTTTCTCCTTCAGCAGGATATTCCTGCTGATAGGGTGGGAAAAGTACCTCTTGTTTGGTTTACTCCAAGAAATTGAGGACAGATAAAATCCAGTAGATACAATTTTGAAAAAGCAGGTTTATTTTGGGAGTGTGTAGCTGAACTCGATACCTGTGTGGTCCAAACGTAATAAATTGTAGCAAAACAGTTCCCATTACTTGCAAAATAACTTGAAACACTGTGTTTGACCCCCAAGGTTTTTTTCCAAAAAGTTAAGTAGCTAAATTGGCGGATTTACCTTTGAAACAATAAACATTTGAAATCAGTGATTATTTTAATAAACTTCGCTAGCAGGAGCCCTTATTTCAGTATAGCATAGAATATTCCTATCCCAAGTTTTTACCACTTAATTTGAATCAAGTATAAGTTCTTCTTCAGCTGGAAAATTGTTAAGGAGTTCAAAAACAAAGGAAAAACAATTATCTTTTAGTTTGAAGACAGAGTTCTGAAATTGGATTTTTTCTGGTCATTTTGCCTTCTGGTTTCTCTAATTGGTACAGCTCATTAGCTGCAGAGAGCCCTTTATCAAATTTCCAAACAGCTTAGATTTCCTATAGGCATGACTTGCTGTATGTAATGTACATATTTTTTTTACCGCTTACTCTAATTCTTTAAAAAATAAGTTCAAAGCCTGCTAACAAATAATACTGTATCAAATTATTGTTTCATAAATAATAGGCAGATGTAATCCCAGCAGTGTTTACTTTAGCCTGGAATCGAGTTGTCTGTGCAGGCTCATTTCTTGGTTAAAGCCACCTGAGGATTTTGGGTAGGTTTGTGAGCAGCTTTTGCCTTCTTGACTGGCTCTTTTTAGCAGTTTTTGTTTGTTTATTTTTTTACTGTTCAAATATTATGGTTAGTCACAGAGAGCTTGTTCCCTCATCAGATAACTTAACCTTTGCATCAGGGAAATGAAGCTGAAGAAAGCATTGGGAATTCTCTCTCTGCAGTGAAGGTGGATTATTTCAGAGGAGCGGTGTCTAAATCTGGGGAAATTAGTAGCATCCCAAATGCTTTTTTTATCTGTGTTATATCAGCGTATACCTCAGCTCCAAGTTTAAAATGAGATTTTTCTTCTTTGTGAAGGATGAGGCAAGAGAAGGATTTGTAGGTTCTAATCATACATACTTCCATTAATTTTTTTTATTAGCAGCCGTTCTTCCATACATCTTTGACCAAGGTGTGAAAATGTGTTTGATCTTTCTCTGGCACATTTAATTGCCTGTTTGTCAGTGGAAAATATAACCTTTCAGTGATAATGGTATTCATGCAGTTGCAGTAAAATGCAGACAGTAACCCAGCAGATGGATACACAGTGTGTGGTTGTGTCTCAGGAGCAGACGGCAGCGTTTTCTGGGGCTGGATGGAACTGGGTAAGCAGTGCTCCAGGTTTTATGGAGCAGAGAGCCCTTATCTTGTAAACTGAATCTGTAATCTTTGGGTGTTCAATATGTGCATTTCAATTTTAGGAGTTGAAGGGCATAAAACGACCAGGCTGGATGGGGCATGGAGTAACCTGATCTAGTGGAAGGTGTCCCTGCCCGTGGAACTGGATGATTTAAGGTCCCTTCCAGCACGAAGCATTCTGTGATTTTTATGAGCACCTGGCGGACTTTGTTATTGACAAAGCACTGGTGAAAAATACTGCTGAAACCGACACCTTAGTTATGAATGTCTCTTTCCATCTTCTGCCTTGTCGTCTGCAAGAACATGAGTTCTTGCAGTGGAACGCTGAAGTGGTGGTGTCTGCTGCTTCAGGTGCTAAATGTGGTGGGTTTGTAAGTAGGGCTTGCAACCAAAATCCTTCTACAATTTATGCCTCAGGGTAAAAGTCCCTTCTGGAGCCTGCAGGGACTAACACCTCTCAGTTACTTGGCTGCTGGCACCTTGGTGAAGCAGCAGCTGGGCTGGAGAGTAGAATGGGGGTAGTGACAGCTTTTTTCCCTGGAAAGTGTCGTGTGTTATTTCACACAGTGAATGCAGGAGGAATATTCTGCCGAGACAGAGTTGGGGCTGTTCAGCCTGGAGAAGGCTCCAGGGAGACCTTGGAGTCTCTTCCAGGACCTAGAGAGGCCCCAAAAGAGCTGGAGAAGGGCATGGGACATATGCACACGGGCATGGAGTAATGGAACAAGGGGAGCAGTGTTAAACTGAAAGAGGGTAGGTTTAGATGGGATACTGGGAAGAAATTCCTCCCTGTGAGGGTGAGGAGGCCCTGGCAGAGGTTGCCCAGAGAAGCTGTGGCTGCCCCTGGCAGTGTCCAAGGCCAGCTTGGACGGGGTTTGGAGCAGCCTGGGTTAGTGGAAGGTGTCCATGCCCATGGCAGGGGGTGGCACTGGATGGTCTTTGGGGTCCCTTCCAACCCACACCGTTCTGGGATTCTCTTCCATGGTTCTGTAAGATCTGGACGTGGCTCTCTAAAGCACTTGGTTGCTGTTCAGTTCGGTGCTTTTGCAGCAGAGGAATGGGAATGGGACTTGTGCTCCCCTGAATTCCTGGGCTGTAATGAAAATTGATAACTCTTCTGCTAAACTGTCTTCTCTGTGTTCTTCGTGTAAATCTTTAATCCTCATAGCTTAGAATGGTCTCTTCACTTGCAAATAGCAGTTGTGTCACAGTGGTAGTTACAGGACTGCTGTTGGATGGGGGATCTTTGGATAGTCCCTATTTCTTCATTCTTTGGACACTTTCCTTACCCATTTCCTTTAGATTTTCCTGCTGGAGTGATGAATGCTTAGAGAACTTACTGCAGTTAATGTGATGCAGCTCGGATTTCAACAGCTCAAGGCATCTTGAATTTTTATCTAAGATTACAAAGTACTGGTGGTGTTATTTTATTTCTTCCGTTCTGAACCAGCAATTCATCTTATTATAACAGTATATATTTGGACAAAGCCTTGAAATTGAATGCAACTTCTTAGGAGCCTGTCAAATTTTTTTTGGTGACTACATATTAAATGACATATATTTGAACTTCAATTTTTTCTCTTTAAAGGAAAGAAAAGAGAAGTTATTCTTGGAGCAGTTACTTTTTAAAATTATGAAGTTTTACCAGTGTGCACCACTAGAGTGTAGTGCTCATTTACAGATTATTACTGGTCTCCTTGTAATCCTGCCCAGCAGTGTGGCTTCTATGGATTATTTTGCAACCTGCAGACATACCAATTTTTTTCCTTTATTAATTATGTGGTTTTTAAANTGTGTTCTTCGTGTAAATCTTTAATCCTCATAGCTTAGAATGGTCTCTTCACTTGCAAATAGCAGTTGTGTCACAGTGGTAGTTACAGGACTGCTATTGGATGGGGGATCTTTGGATAGTCCCTATTTCTTCATTCTTTGGACACTTTCCTTACCCATTTCCTTTAGATTTTCCTGCTGGAGTGATGAATGCTTAGAGAACTTACTGCAGTTAATGTGATGCAGCTCGGATTTCAACAGCTCAAGGCATCTTGAATTTTTATCTAAGATTACAAAGTACTGGTGGTGTTATTTTATTTCTTCCGTTCTGAACCAGCAATTCATCTTATTATAACAGTATATATTTGGACAAAGCCTTGAAATTGAATGCAACTTCTTAGGAGCCTGTCAAATTTTTTTTGGTGACTACATATTAAATGAAATATATTTGAACTTCAATTTTTTTCTCTTTAAAGGAAAGAAAAGAGAAGTTATTCTTGGAGCAGTTACTTTTTAAAATGAAGTTTTACCAGTGTGCACCACTAGAGTGTAGTGCTCATTTACAGATTATTACTGGTCTCCTTGTAATCCTGCCCAGCAGTGTGGCTTCTATGGATTATTTTGCAACCTGCAGACATACCAATTTTTCTTCTTTATTAATTATGTGTTTTTTGAAGATTTCATATATTTGAGCGTGATTTGGTTTGGATTTTTTTTTTTTTTTAGTACTATATATCTCAGTATCTTGGAAAATAAAATAGGCTGTTAGGTTTTAAAACAGTTTTCTTTATATTCAACCCCTTTTCAGCAGTATTTTAATAGTTTTGGAAGGTACATAGCACAACTACCACCAGTAGCAAAGAGAAAATATTTGGTTTGTAGTATCTGGTAAGTGGAGCATTAGTCCTGCCTGCCTCCCATCTTCCCTGTTTGGTTCATCTGGGTTTTTTTTTTAAACTAAAGGATTTTAGGCTGAGAGTGTCAATGCATCTGTAATCCTCAGCACAATATGGAACTAAACCAGTTGGACTTTGTAGGTAATGATCACAGGGAAAACTGTGGAAATGTGATTAATAATGTATTTGTATAAACACAGTAATTGGGGAGGGAATTGCTCCAGCTCTCTGAGGACCTGTATGTATGGAAAATCATTTTCAAAATGGAAAAGATCTGACATGATAAACTATTTTAGTAAATCAGCTTGACTTTCCAGGTTCAAATCACAATGGAATCCCTAGGATTTCTGATAAATTGGATGTAATGATATTGCTTAATGTTCTTTCTTTTTACAATTATGTTACTGTTTTTTCTTGCTGCTTGTTTTAATATACGCATTCTCAGAAAATTACATTTTTAAAAACACACAGACTGATTTATTTGCAGATTTTCTTATTACAAAATTCTAATTGTTTTTTCCATTATTTTCTAGTTGGTCGAATTATGTTTCAGCTCTTCTCAGACATTTGTCCGCAGACTTNCATGCCCATGGCAGGGGGTGGCACTGGATGGACTTTGGGGTCCCTTCCAACCCACACCGTTCTGGGATTCTCTTCCATGGTTCTGTAAGATCTGGACGTGGCTCTCTAAAGCACTTGGTTGCTGTTCAGTTCGGTGCTTTTGCAGCAGAGGAATGGGAATGGGACTTGTGCTCCCCTGAATTCCTGGGCTGTAATGAAAATTGATAACTCTTCTGCTAAACTGTCTTCTCTGTGTTCTTCGTGTAAATCTTTAATCCTCATAGCTTAGAATGGTCTCTTCACTTGCAAATAGCAGTTGTGTCACAGTGGTAGTTACAGGACTGCTATTGGATGGGGGATCTTTGGATAGTCCCTATTTCTTCATTCTTTGGACACTTTCCTTACCCATTTCCTTTAGATTTTCCTGCTGGAGTGATGAATGCTTAGAGAACTTACTGCAGTTAATGTGATGCAGCTCGGATTTCAACAGCTCAAGGCATCTTGAATTTTTATCTAAGATTACAAAGTACTGGTGGTGTTATTTTATTTCTTCCGTTCTGAACCAGCAATTCATCTTATTATAACAGTATATATTTGGACAAAGCCTTGAAATTGAATGCAACTTCTTAGGAGCCTGTCAAATTTTTTTTGGTGACTACATATTAAATGAAATATATGTGATCTTCAATTTTTTTCTCTTTAAAGGAAAGAAAAGAGAAGTTATTCTTGGAGCAGTTACTTTTTAAAATGAAGTTTTACCAGTGTGCACCACTAGAGTGTAGTGCTCATTTACAGATTATTACTGGTCTCCTTGTAATCCTGCCCAGCAGTGTGGCTTCTATGGATTATTTTGCAACCTGCAGACATACCAATTTTTCTTCTTTATTAATTATGTGTTTTTTGAAGATTTCATATATTTGAGCGTGATTTGGTTTGGATTTTTTTTTTTTTTTAGTACTATATATCTCAGTATCTTGGAAAATAAAATAGGCTGTTAGGTTTTAAAACAGTTTTCTTTATATTCAACCCCTTNCTTTCCAGGTTCAAATCACAATGGAATCCCTAGGATTTCTGATAAATTGGATGTAATGATATTGCTTAATGTTCTTTCTTTTTACAATTATGTTACTGTTTTTTCTTGCTGCTTGTTTTAATATACGCATTCTCAGAAAATTACATTTTTAAAAACACACAGACTGATTTATTTGCAGATTTTCTTATTACAAAATTCTAATTGTTTTTTCCATTATTTTCTAGTTGGTCGAATTATGTTTCAGCTCTTCTCAGACATTTGTCCGAAGACTTGTAAAAACTTCCTTTGCTTGTGCTCGGGTACGTCGCTGATATTTCAGATTTTTATTCTCACTTACACTCATTTGTTTGTACCCGTACAAACCACAGCCAGTGCAAGGCCTGTGCCCACCTAGGGGTAAATTATAATGGAGAGGGGATGCTGTCCCATTCTGGACCAGATAATCTGCATAAAACCATCATCAGGCCAGGGTATGTTTGGCAAGACAGATGGAGGAGGACAGGGTGATTCTGGCATTGCTGTCAGAAGTCGACTTGGCCCCTGGAAGTGTCCCTGTTTGCCCAGACAGAGAGAGGCTCCTGCTTTTAAATTCCAACAGCTGGACTTGCAAGCTGGCACTTGCAGATCCTGCCCACCTATGGAATGAACAGGGGCCCATCTGCTGTGGTGCTTTGTCAGGAGCTTCCCTTCTGATCTCAAACAGGCACCACTTGGCAGCCAATTCAAAGTGTGTCACATTGAGCTGCCAAGTCCAGGTGTTACCAGGGCAGCTGGGTTCTCCTTTGCCATCCCATTGCCAAGTGCTTTGCAGTGCATGGAAAGAGCTGCTTAGGCAGGAAGGCTGTAAGTAGATGGGGCTCAAAGACAATGAGTTTTCTTTTCCAGACAAAATTTATGCATGTTTAGAGCAGAAAGAATAAGGCTGGTATTTGGCCTGAAACAAAAGAGAGGCTGAGCTCACAGGCATTGTGCTGGTTGTTCAGGGAAAGTGTCTGAGCTTAGGGGAGTGCTGCAGCTCTTACCAGTGGAACAACTGGTGTGGCTTTTACCTGACTGGGAAGGTACTGGCAGTACTGTAAAGGGGAGTGAAAACTGGCCTGTGACTTCTGCCACAGTCAAAGCTCCCATCTCAGTGTACCAGCTCAATTACATGGTCAAGTGCCATGCAGGATCCCATTCTCTAAGGGGATTATCCATAGCTCTGAGGGATGTGATCCATAGCTCTGAAACGTGACCAAAATGCAGGCAGCTACTCCATGGTGTTGTTTGATGAGGGGTTTTCAATGCTGTAGCAAAGAGGGGCATGTTTTGGGGAGAGGAGGAGCGTGTCCATCCCTGTAATAAATAGCTTTGCTTGCATAATTCATGTGGAAAACAAAAATGGGGTAGGAGGAGGCATGGTTTGGGACTATGGGTGTGAAGAGCCAGGTAAATAACTCTCAGGAGTGAAGTATGATAAACAGCAGTGCCCTGAGTGGGTTTTGTGCCACAAACTGCCCTTTGCCCTCATCCTGGCAGTGATGGGCTTGGAATGGCAAATCTGAGATGATGGAGCTGCCAGTTAATTTGGGGTGGCAGAGTAATAGACTGCAGAAGGGGAGTGTTGGCCCTGAGTACTGAGTGTACCTGCATTTCTGAGAGAGCTTCATGGTGCAGGGTATTTGGTTAAATGTCTCCAACCCGGTGTCAAATACCTGTTCCATCACCAGTGATGGGCTGAAACTGGACATTGGGTTATTTGTCCTGTCATTTATCCTGCTGGTTTGTGTTTCATTACTCAGCATCTCCTGTACATGTGGATAATGTGGGGGTTTAACTGTTGCACAGTGTATAATAATAATAATAATAATATTATGGTTATCATTATGATTATTATTATAACCTTTTACTGTTAATTGCCACATTCTGCCAGCTCCCCTCTCCTGGCAAGCTCAGGTCAGTGTCTCTTGACCAGTAAAAATCCCTCATGAACCTACCATGTAGGACCCCGGCCCTCCCAGTCATAGTGACATCATCCACATCCCCAGGGCAGCTTCTCTGCTGAATTTTGGAAGAAATGCTAATGAAACTGAGGTTCTGGGACCACCTAACTCAAAAATCACCAGTCCACCTGATCTAGAGCTGGCATTAAGGGGTGGCCTGACACTGTGCATGGACTGGTGAAAGTGTGGAAACTTGGAGTAGCTTAATCCCACTTTTCCAAGCGTGGATCACATTGAAACTGAGTTGAAACCTGTTTTGATCTCACATTTTTCTTGTGGGAATCATCTGGTTCATCAGATGTGTGAGTGGTTTGAAAAGGATGCTGTAACCTGCATAGAGTGTAGCTGTAACCACAGTAAAGAGTTAACCCAGCATTATCCTGGACTCTTGTCTTACTGTAAATTGTCCTGAGTAGATTTACACACTCCTGCTTGTGGGGAAGAGGAAATTATTTTAAGAAACAGCCTAATTTTCACCCGAGAGGTCCCTTGTAAAAGGCATCAGGTAGGACTGTGTTATCTTTTAGTTTTGCTATTTTGATGGCTCCCGTATCCATTAGAACTAGGGAGGGAAAACCCTTGGAATTTATTCAGTGGCAATCTGTAGATTCTTTTTGTGTCACCTTCCTGCAGGTGAAAAAGGAATTGGCAAAACCACCGGAAAGAAGCTGTGCTACAAAGGCACCACATTCCATCGTGTGGTTAAAAACTTCATGATNGATATTCCCTCCTCAGGGTGGGGACTTCAGCGAAGGTAAAATGGGCTTTTAAAACGGAGAAGTTTTAAATGGAACAGAAATGTTGTCATTTGTGGTCCTAATGTAAAACTTCAGAAAATACCATGAAAGGATTGGTTCCATAAAAATATTTTATTTGTTATGAAGTACAGCATAGATCGCCCATTTCTTTGTTAGTTTTTGAAGTTCTAAAATGTTTTGACTGATGTAATGTTTGTTTAGAAAAGTGTGTTAAAAACTCCTCACTGGAGGGTTTTATGATATTACATCTTATTAAAGCAATTCCAATACGAGCTGTAGCCTTAACTTCTTTTCACTTCTGTGTCTGCAGTGGAGGCAACCCTGGTGATGTTCTGTTGGTACAGGAATGTAACTGTTGGAATAAGTTTAATAATAAAGCAGTGAATGAGCTAGAAATGTTTTAGAAGTCCCCAAAAGGAATTTTCCAGGATCTTCTGTTTCTTTCCCTGCAGTAAATCCTTTCTTGAAACACCTGTCCTTACCAAAATGTCTCTTTCCACTGTGTCCTGAAATGCTGTGCCTGATCAAATGAGCCTGAGGAGGGAATATCCTGTTTTGAGAGTCAGGTGCTGGTGGAATGTTATGCACAGCTTCTGTATAAATAAAACAGAAGTTTTAATTGCTGCTTTTTAATGTGTAGGTAATGGAAAAGGAGGTGAATCTATTTATGGTGGCTATTTTAAAGGTAAGAGCAAATATGTCTTTGCAGATTCTTTGTTCAGTTCTGAGATAAACAAGTCTTGATTCCCAAACTACTTAATGAAAACAGGTCCACTCATAGATCACCTTTTGCATGAAACTAATGTTGCATGAGAATTCCTTTTATATGCATGACTTTCGGATAATTTTTTTGTTAATATTTAACTTAAATTGACAATTAATTAAGGCTAACATTATTGGTTAAACATGACTTTCAGCATGGAGGCTAGGCAACTTTATTCATGAATAAACTCCTATCTTCCTGCCTAAAACTGTCAACATATTCTTTTGTTTATAGAGAATGTGGTCTTTTGCAAAATGAAAAGGTAAGAGACAAAAGCTCAGTAACACAAATTCAAACTCTGTTCCCTTGTCCCCTCCCTAGTAAATATATAGACAACTGCTAAGTCCCTTTGTAGATGGATATCTGTGTTGCTTGGAGAAATGAAGAGTTCTGTGCCTAACCTTTCTGAGGGTTAATGACTTATTCTGAGAGAAAATTCACATAATTCCAGCTCTAAACAGTGATTTCTTCTTTTGTTAATGTCTCTTCTCCTCCCCTTCCCTACTCCAGGTTTGTATGCTTAGGGTTCATTTCTGAAAGGGTTCGACTTTATTTATGTGCTAGACAAGTCATTTTCCTTGCAAAGAACTGGTAAATAAATGTACACTTACCTCTCTTAAAAATCTGTTGGAAGGAAAATGGTGAGTTTATAAAGTATTTGTGTAAAGGCATACAATT
>VYZQ01045688.1:8616-34350 GCA_013400655.1 Mystacornis crossleyi | reverse complement strand
TGCTTAGGGTTCATTTCTGAAAGGGTTCGACTTTATTTATGTGCTAGACAAGTCATTTTCCTTGCAAAGAACTGGTAAATAAATGTACACTTACCTCTCTTAAAAATCTGTTGGAAGGAAAATGGTGAGTTTATAAAGTATTTGTGTAAAGGCATACAATTATTTCTTGAGAAAACCAGGCGGTTTCTGTGATACTCGAATGTTCAGACACTGCATATATTTATGTACAGCCCCTGGTTCTGTGTGTGTTGCAAGTAGCTCTGGTTAAATGCATGAAATTAAGGTTCTCTTTTAAAAGAGTCATAGTTTGATGTTGGGAGTATTAAAATTTTTAGTCAAGGAAAGGCTTGTACAGATCCATTTACTAAGAGGTTACTCAGGGTTTGTTTCTCAACACGGTGAGTGCTAAATATGCAGGATTGTGTTTTGATATATGATCTAAAAATTAATAGCTCTGTACATTCAAATTAGTATTCTTCTCTTTGGAAATGACCTTTAGAAGATCTGGTTTTATATTCTGCTGTACAACCAGAACTCCTCTGTAATTCACTGCAATATAAAATGCATGTTCAGTTTAGTCTTAATGGATTTTATACTTAGATTCAGATATAATTTTTTTTTTCCTTTTATGTTTTGAGACTTCCAGTTTTGAATGGATAGAGGTGGCATCCTTTAGTGTGCCATAGCAGGGAAATAAATGGCTTTTCTCCTGATCTTTCCACCTGGAGAGTAAATAACAGTATGATGTATGTTAATTCCTGTTTTAGAATATCAGTAATTCTGCCAAACTTGTTGCTACCCAAATAATTCTGGATTTAAATCCATAATCTAATGCTTATTAAAGACACTCATGATGACCCTAATTATTTTTAATTAGAAATGTTTGCACTATATCTGCACCATTTTCTCTAAGAAACAATGCTTTGTCTCAACTGTAACTTCGAAGAGACTTGTTTAAACCTGATTGTTGTTTTTTTCTCCAACCTGTTCACGTTTCTCCAGCAGCAGCAGAATTTCTCCTTAGAGCATCCATAAGTTATTAAGAAAACAACCTGCCTCCATTGCCAGGGAAAATCTGACAAACATATTTTTTCTTCAAACAGATGAAAACTTTATTCTCAAACATGACAGAGCGTTCCTTTTGTCAATGGCAAACCGAGGGAAACATACCAATGGTTCCCAATTTTTCATGTGAGTAGATGTGATCCCACAGTCGAGCTTTTCTTACACAGAGAAGCGCTGTTCATGAGAAAGATGGTATTGCTAAATTATCCATATCCATGTTACCCATCTGATCTTAGCTAGGAGTGAGTGGGACCTGCAGTGGAAACTGCAATAGGAGATGTTAGAGATCACAATTTCCTTGTGGCATTCGTTTGGATTAAAGCTGGTGCTCCATGAATGTTCCTCCTTTGCAGCTTTTTTTTCCCCCAGAAATACGGTTTATGTTCAGTTCTTAGTGGCCAGAAAAGAGATTCTTTGGCTTTGTGTGTGCACCAGCCAAATCTCACCAGATGATCTGCAAATGAGAATGTGGAGCATTGTATTTAAGGGGGACGAGATCTAGAAGTGGTTTGTATGGTTTTGCCCTTTAAAAAATAATGATTTATTATTTGCTTTTGGGGGGGTTGTTTTGTTTGCTGTTTTTACAGGAGGAGAATGAGTGGGGGTTTTGTTTATTGGGGTTTTTTATTTGATTGTGATAATGACTGTTATTAATTTTTTTCGAGTGTTTGTTCCTGACATGCTTTTTTAATATATATTCTGCATAATTCTGTTTACTTGTGCATATACCAACCACTTTGGTACCAACACTGTAAAATTATGTGCTGATAACCAGATTTTTCCTTCATTACCTTGAAAAAATGGCATTCTAGTAATCATATTCTGTTAAATTACAGAAATTGTAAAAAACACACTTACCTGTAAGTGTAAAGTGTGTAAGTGTGTAAACACCTGTAAGTAAAACTCTCAGGTCTCATAATTGAGGGTTTCCTGATCAAGCAAGTGTATTTTAGGTTGAGTATCAGTATTTTTAAGCCTGCAGACTTTGATGTGATTATTTCTCTTGTTAACTCCCTTTTCAAAATTGCCTCCTGTTAATGTTTAACAGTTTGTATTTGGAAAGAGCAGGTTGATAACTTTAGTCTAGAAATACTTTGTGAAACAACACTGGGGTTTCAAAAGGAAATTTTAGCATAGTTACTTAACTAGAAAAAGTATTTTTTTCTTTGCCATCTTTCTTGGGGGATAAGAATGAATGGCGCTTCCCTGTCTTCAGTAAAGGAGTAAATTGTCCTCAAGAATCTTGCTTTTTTTCTTTGCCTGAAAAAGATCTTCAGTATGATATGATGTAGTTCAGATAAGAAACATTTTTAGGTCTTTTCCTAAAAAATGTCCTAAAAATGGAAAATGCAGAGGAACCTAAAAGAAAGTCTTTCACAGTTACGGCTGTTTAGACATTCCATAGAGATAAAATTGTTTGAAAAGCTTGTTTTCTGTTCCCTTCAAAGGAAATTTTAGATGTTGTGCTTCATTACAATAAAGCTGAAAGGATATGTGTGCACATTAATATGGAAAACAGTTTATATAAATACAACTCCATGGCTTAATAAGCTCTCTGAAGGCATTGCTTCATTATTTTTCACTTGATGACTTGCCTTTGGGTTTCTTGCCATAATTTTCCATTTTTAAGCTTATCTGAACATTAAACGTGAAAACCTAATGATGTCACATCAGTCAAGCAGCTGTCATTTGAGGGCTCTAAAGTTTCTTTTCTCTCCTGCATTTGATTCCAAAGTCATCTTCTTTCCCTGATGCTTCGTAGGCTCAGCTTGTTCGATCAGATTTAAACACCTTGTCTCTCCCCACACACCAAAACAACCCAAGATTGTGTTGGATACTAAATTATAATTAATACAGGACAATAAGCGAAGATTATTTAAAAGCACTTTCATCAAATACAGAAGTTTTTTTGAAAGATGCAGATTTCTTGAAGAATTCTGGTTTTTTTCATAAAATCCCTGTAAGGAGAAGTGAGTTCGGTGGGAATTGAGGCAGAGTAAGAGACTTAAAAATTTCCGTGTGAACTGGATTCACCTGAGCTACCTGCAGGAATCCAGAGCTGGTTTGAGGCTCCTGGGGTGGCCTTCAGGGTGAGGATGCTCTGGAGCTCTGGCCTGACCTGCCTGCAGATACTGGGGTGTCCTGTAATGTCTGAAAAGGCACCTGCCTGCCCTGGAGCCTGGGAAGAGGATCAGGATTGCAAGTGGCAAACAGCTACTAAAGGTTTTATCTAGGCTCTTTCTGCCTTCACTTTAAAATGCAGTTTATTAAAGCAGTTAGTCTTGCTGGGTGGCATTTCTCTGATTACTTTAGGGAATATACAGTGCATCTATAGAGCTTTTCTTTAATAAAATATTTTCTTCCTTTACACTATTAGCCGAAATTAAAATGTGGTTTTTTATACTCCCAAGTAATGCTCAGTTTCTCTGTAGTTTTATCATTAGGAAAAATGTTCTTCCACTGTTTAACCTGAAACGTGTGTAAAAGGCAATCTTCAGTGGTAGCCTTCAGATCTTTTTAAAATATTTGTATATATTGAGTTTCATTGATTAAATTTATAGAAAGGGGAATAGTTCATCTGAGCTTCTTTAGAGCTCTGCATTTGTTTTCATAGATCACCTCAGGGATGAGAACTCTGTATCTTGTACACGTCTGATGTAGCAGATAAGGAGTGCAAATAAGTGATTTTCTTTCATATAGCACTTTGTCCAAGTAGGGCTAAAATAGTAGCAAGGATCCTGACTATAACAGTTTTGTTAATTCGTCAGAATTCCCTGCCCACCACAGAAAAATTGTATTTGGAATAAAGAGTCTTTACAGGAAGTAATCAGGCAGCAAATGTCTCTTTGGCATATTGCACCAACAAACCAGGCACAACAAGGCTCTGCAATGCCTAAAAGTTGTTAAAAGTTGATCTAAAGTGGTCAGTTTTACTTGAAACGGAATCTCCAGACTCATCTTAATGTAAACAGGCATCTGACCCATCCTAAAAAATCCTCAGCTTTCTCAGATTAGTCAGGAATTTCTCTGGCATGAAAGAGCCGGGAGGATTTATGAGCAGCAGTGAGAACTGGGCATGGAAAAGGCAGTGGAAGTGGTGTTAGGAAGCTCCAGGGAAATGCACGGACTGAAATCAAAGCTGTGGCGGAGAGGGTCAAAGCACAGAGGTAGGAAGAGGAGTCAGGAGTGTGTCTGTGTAAGGTCAGGGTTTAATGCTTGTGGGCTGATCTTCCCCACTTGTTTTTTTTTCCCCCCTTACTTGAGTAGGAGCAGCAGTTGGGTGGGAAGGAGAACGTGTAGCTGAGGGAGGCTTGTGAGTTCCGTGCACATGTGCTGTAAACAGGCCAAGTCTGTTCTCATGTGCCTGAGAAACATTTCCTGCTCTGGAGGAACACAGCGTATTGCAGTCCCACAGAAAGGAGACAGAGAGAATCCCTTCGGATTTGTGAAATGCTGGAATTTCAGTTTCCTTTACCCAAAGGTTTGTAGCAGTTCGTTGCAGGCTTGTGTTGAGGAGAGGTGTCAGGCACCAGGTTATCCATTGGCTGTTTGTGTTTTCAGGGAGCCCCACTCTGCTTTTTTTTCATGAATAACTTCCTGTGGAACCCTCAGTGATTTTTGCACGTGTTCTAAACACCATCTGGGGATGTTAATCTGTAACTGCCCTTTTTCCATGTGGGTACTGGGATACAGGAATCCCTAGGATGGCCCAGAGATTGACAGGAAGGACTCCATAATCATCTTTTCTTCTTCCATATCTCCAGGAGCTGCTTTGAATTGCTGCTGTCAGCATCAGTAGTAGTTATTGGGGGAGCACACCTAGAGCACTGCACAGAGAGAGCTGATGTCTTCAGGGCTCTGAGTCAGGGTCAGGTTGGGGTGATTGGGCTGATGCCTGAGGTGGCCACCTAAAAACAGGCTAGACAGGAATAAGGGAATAAAGGCAGGTATTTCTTGGAAGGACCTTCAAAGGTGCCCCCTGGGCAGGCCAAAGGTGACACCCAAATGGACCCCGAGTCACGAGTTCTTCACACTTTTACAGGTTTGGGTCGTTTGCATATCAGGGTTAATTCTCCAATTAAAGCTTCAGTTAATGATGTAATTTCCCCAAGCTCACCCCCTTCTAAAGATGTTGGTTTACACATTTTTGGGGCCTAGGACAGTCTGGATGTCCTTGGAGAGCAGGCTTGGAGAGGCTTTGTTGTGTCTAACTGGCATGAGAGAACAGCTAACAGGCTACAAGAAACTTCCAAGTTACACACCAGGCAGTGCAGGATTTGAAAAATAGAAAAGTTAAAACCTAGGGCATCGGGGCTGCTCCTGGATACTCCAGCTCAGTGGCTGTATTCCTTTGGGTCATGTTCTTCTGGAACCATGTGCTCCCTTCTCACTTGAGCTGACCTGTGGATGTCTTGTCTCTTCAGAGCCATTCCATCGTGGCTGTGGCCATTCCCAAGCTGCCAGTGAGGAAAGTCACAGGACAAAATAGTGCAGCTTTGGTGGAAAGGAGGGAATGAAGTAAGGTTAATGAGACTCCTGATCCTCCCAGGGCCTCAGCTCTGCTGCCCCTGTCACACCCAATCTGCCAAGCTGCACTGGTAGCAAATCAGAAGTGCCCCTGCAGAAGGAAGAGCAAAGCAACAATAGGAAGCAAAACAAAGTAACCTCTTGGTTAAAAGAGGGCAGTTTTGTGTAATAATTAATTTTATGGCCTTGTTTAGCTGTGGAGTTTGCTGAGGAATAAGCCCTTAGTGCAGCCTAAAGAGGAGTCCCTGATTCTGTTCCTTATCAGTGCAAATGCTTGGAGTTCTTGCCTGTGTGTTCCACAGCTATTTAAAACTTGAGGCTGATTTCCTATTACTGACAGATTTTTTTTTTTTTCCTTATTGAGGGTGTTACTGGTTTAATGTGTCTCTCAAGCTCGGCTTTCTTGCTGAGAACTAAATAGGATTTTTTATTTTAAAAATGTTTTAATGTGCGGTGCCATGCCCAGTTCATAAATTAAAACAAAGGAACCACTTTGGTCTGCTAAATGAAGGATAAAATCATTTGTGAGGGCTCATTTTGATTTTACAAATTGTTTCTGAATGTTACCAGCTCATTAAAAGTAGTTCGTATCTTCTTGGTGTCCCAAACCAGGTATTTTTCTAATCAACAGCTAATAATTTCCTTTTTTTAACTGTGAGTGAAATACCTTTGAGCTAATTATTGAACAGCTGACTGATAGAAAACTGAGAAATGTCAGATGGAAGGAGCTGATGTTGCGTTATCTTTGAGCATTATTGGGACACGTGCACTTCTCACACAAGCAGATCCCATTGGCTTGATGAAAAGTTTATGGAAAAGTGAAAACGTTCCCAGGATACTGTAGTGTATAATCAGTAATAAATCATTTCAGTACCTGACTATGCTGAGGTAATCAATCACTCATAGTTTATTGGTGGGGGGGCTGTGGATAAGCTCAACTGAAAATGCAGTTTTAAAACATTGCTGCTGCTCAGAATTACACCAGAGGACAAATACAGTTCCAGCTGCTGCAGGTGTTTGGGCTTTTTTGCACCTGCAACGTGGTTTTTGTTCTAAAATTCTGAACAGAAGCGTTCAGTGCACGTATGTTAGAGAAAACACTGATTTTTTCTTAGTTGTAGAAAAGCTTCAGAGTAGGAGGGAGATGTCAGCTGGTTAGGAAATGTCTGAAGTTGTGAACTTCCTGGCTGTCCACGTTTCCTTTGTGAATCCAAATGTTTGTGTGCCAGCCCGGGAAGTTCCTGCTTAGGAGTGGATTCAGCAGAGCCTTTGAACCCCTGTGTAACTGCAAGCATGTGAATAAACCCACAGAAATTGGTTATTCATCTGCTTAAAGTTGGGCATTTTGGGCTGGATTGAGACTTAGAGGGGAGTGGGGGCATTCTCTTTCTGACTGTTTGTTTTTGCAGTAGTTTTGCAAGCAGGTTTTGTTCTTGAGTTTTCTTGTTTTTAAGGAGAACTTTAGTTTTCAAAGTACCTTGTATTCTAAAGAAAATTTAGAGCCCTCTTTTAGGCATCCTTGTTCTGCATACAACTTGATTAATAATAATTTAAAATTTGTATTTAATAAAACATAGACTCAGTTTTGTCTGAAAATGTATTACAATTTATTTCTGCCATTTTTGTGTAAAATTTACAGAAACAGTGTTACATCGTGCGCTCCAAAGGTAATGTCTCATTCCTCTAAGGCTGTGTCCTTTCCTTTTCTTTCTGTTTTTATCTTTCTTGTTTTTCTGATCATATTGTTAATGTGCATTGAACCCTTTGTTAGGCCTGAGGTTCTCGGGGGGGGTGGGTGAGCACGTGCTTTTATCAAAAAGATGATTTTCTCTTCAGCAGTATCTTAAACCAATTTAAACTTGAGTGAAGAAACGTATTTGTCCTTCTGTAAATAACTTGCATAACAGCATCTATTATGAGGCAGATTTTGAATGGTTTAAATTCCGAGAGCTCGATATAGAAACGTTCTAATAAAATATTATTTTGGAGGATGAACTCATCATGACTTTAGGTTTCCATAGTGCCAGGACAGGAGGTAGGTTTGCTCCTGGTTAAGTTCTGAAGCCAAAGCAAATATTCCAGGATTGATGCGGAAAACCTTGAAATGCTCTTTTAAAGTGCACCTCTGCAGAATAAATGTCAGGTTACAGCCCCTGCACTGAGGTGAGAAAACTTTTGAAAAGCACAGCAAGGATTTGGGGTTCTGCTTCCCAGAGGAGGACGTTCAGTCCCCCAGCTCCTGGTGGTGCAGCTGCAAGGTTTCCCTTTGGGCTGAGGCTGCTCCTCGTGTTCTCACGGGCTGAGCAAGGAGAGAAACCCTTGGGGAGAACCCCTTGGGGAGAAACCCTTGGGGAGAAACCCTGTCCATTTTATCTCACATTGCTGGGGGAGCGGGGCAGCCTCTGCACGGGTTTTAGTGCACCAGCCCTCCCTTTCTCTGCTCGGTAAGGAGCAGTCCAAAGGCAGTTCTTGCTTAGGTAATTTGCTTAATTGGTCTCAAACGCTGCTGCAGCGTGGCAGGAGCACCTCCCCAGCCTGGGTTGGAGCCTATTGCAGTTTCCAGCTGATTCTAAACACTGAGTCTTCAATACTTCTGGTTTCATGGAAGTAACCCACTTCTGCTTTTTTCACCCCTTTAAATCAGCTTTATGATTAAACCCACTTAAACTGTTTACTTAACAGCAGGTTGTTAATGCAGTTAACTCGTGCTTCAAGAACTTCAGAAGCTGTAAGGATTTTTCTCTTTGTAGCAATATGCTGTGTTAGCAAGGGAAAATCAAAGAACACCCACTACTATTGAGAAATTTAATGTTGTATTAATAGCATTTATTCCCCTGTGTTAACCCAAAGAAGTTTTCTGTATTATTTAGTATTGCAGAAGTGGATGGTCTGGTTGACATTTGGGGGGGAAAAAAAAAAAAAAAAAAAGAAATCAAGAGTGTAAACACTCCTGATTCACAGTTCCACCTTTTGGGATGTGTTCCAGCACTGCAGTGTTTTGTGAGCTAATAGTTCAAAACTCAAGGGAAGAGAAGTGTTTAAGAAGTAGTATTTTATTCTAGCAGTGAAAAACTGACTTCTTACCAAATCTGTGTTACTGTAAATTTTGAAAAATCACCTGTGATTGATTACTTATTTTGAAAGAGGGGAGTTCACTGGAAGAAGGCTTGAAAAGTTAAAATAGTGCTTGGGAGGAGAGAGAGGAAGAATGCTTTCACATATTAAAGTAACTTCAAAAGTGATTTCTATTTTATTTCTCCCCCCATATATGAGCAGGCTCTGATGTTCTTTACTTAATATTCCTGCATAGCAGGATGCCCTGTGCAGCAGGAACTCAGGCTCACTTGGAGAAATAACTTTGGGTTTTGGAAAAGGATTCCTAGCGTTAGAAGCCAAAAGATTTGTACAAAATGCAGTTGCATTTTCCGTTCAGGCTCAGTGTGAGAACCTGAAAAACAGGGAGGAAATGTGCATTTATCAGTGAAGTGTAGGTGGCACAGAATGTCTGCTGTTGATTTTGGGAAGCCTGTGAGGTTTTGAGCTGAAGTGTTTGATGACTTAAGGCAGAAATATTGCTTTGTATTCCGAGTCAGGAGGCCAAGCAGGTAAATGGGGAGTGAGAAGTGGTGGCAGGGGAGGGGAAGCAGAGAATCTCTCACATATCATAACTCTTCTTTTTTAAAATAAACTGTCTTGAAAGTGACCTTGCAATCTAAGAAGCTAACAAACTCAGAAACATTTAAATCCCACTAGTCACCCAATATTTATCACCAAATTGTATCTTCTCTGTGATCAAAAATCGTAAAGTTACGTTAAATGTGTATTTAAAAACACTTACTTGGAAACTGTTTACTGCATGCATGAAATGATACTTGGTACAGCTTTCAGTATGCACACTTAGCTAAACTTCAAACAAATATCATGTAAAAGCTTCAGAAAGCCTGTTTGTTTAATTTGTAATTTTAATTTGTTAATTCCATGTATTTAACTGCATTTTTTCACTATTTTTGTCTTACCTTCACCTCTTTTTTTTTTTTCTGTGTCATTCTTCTCTTTTACTTCACCTGAATCCCTGATTTTATTTTATTTTACCATCTTCCCATCTTGCTGTTTGTCCAACAGAACAACAAAACCTGCTCCTCATCTCGATGGGTAAGAATCCTTTCCCATTTCTCGAATGATTGCTGAAGTTTGAAGGTTGTATTGAAAGTAGACAACAATGGGGAAACAAATTCTTAATTCTGTGGATGGTTATACGGTGGGGAAAGACGGAAAACAAAAGTTTCAGCTCTATAAAAATCCCGAGTCGCAACTTATTTCTTAAAGCTGGACAAAAACTTGAATTGTCTTAAATCCTAAAATTATTTCTTTAAAACTGGTTGCTGCCCTCAGCCCATAAATCAGGCAGTTGAATTGTCAAGTTTAATGTATTTGAACTGTCATCTCTTTTGGGGCTTGTTTTTATCCCTAAAATTTATGGGGGAAATGGAAGAGGGAAAGAGGAATGTAGTACCGGAGAACAAACCCGAAGATTCCTTAATTTTAATTGTCCCTGCAGTGCCAGGGGGATATTGTATCCTGGGTTTGCAGAGACCTATAAATTCTTCTTCTCTGGGGAAGACTTTTGTCATGTTTATAGATGGACTCTTGAGCTTTGTTGCACAAAACTGCAAAAATAGAAGGGTGGATTGGGAGTTATGATCTGTTTACCCTGCCCTTGTAGAGGAGAGGAGACTGCTTCAATTTGAGGGAAATACTTGATGTCAAGAGTGGATCTTGTTTTCACATTGCATAAAATCTTAGCGTTGTTGTCGATGTTAGACTTCAAATCATTAAAAAAAAAAATCTTGCTTAATGCATTAAGAGCTCAATGTTTCACAGACTGACTTTTAAAACCTGAAATTAATTGGAAAATCATTACAGCCATTCATAGATGTTTTGTACTTTGGAAATACTTCCTTTCTGCAGCGTCCACGTTGTCTTTGGACTGGTGATTTCTGGGTTTGAAGTCATAGAACAAATAGAAAATCTCAAAACTGATACTGCGAGCAGGCCCTACGCAGACGTCCGGGTTATTGACTGCGGGGTGCTGGTTACCAGGTCAGCCAAAGATGGTGAGTGCCAGCATTCCCTGGCCAGAATTAATGCTCTTCGTGTTGTTCTCAGAGAGCATAAAAATTACACCAACTGCTACAAATCGCTAGGGTAAATGTGTGGAATCTTAATTAATTCTTGTGAGCCTGTAAAAGGTAAATGTGGTGTAGGAGAGGAAGGCAGGGCAAAGGAAAAGGTTTTGTGCCCTCAGCGTTTGTCCCCTGTTCATGTTAGAAGCTGACATTACCAACTCAAAAAGGAATGAAAAGTTATTTTTCTGTGTTTGAAAGAGGGACACGCAAATGTGATTTTCTTAAAGATGGATTTTGTGCACTTTGCAAAGGTTTCTTTAAAGAGTCTGTAAAGTTAATATATGCAGTATATGTGGTCAGCTTTATTTTCCTTTTCATTAAGATTCATAGGGAATAAATTACCTTAAATATTGAACGGTCTCTGTGAAGTAGCAGAGTGTTATAAGTTTTCATTTTCTACTTAATTTTTGATTTTCCTTAAGGAGAATGTGGTTATTTATGTCCTTTAGAGAAAGTGGAGACATAGTAAAAGTGTGAGGATGCAGGAAAGAGAAAATGACAAAGTTTTAAAAATAAAAAATACGCAACTGAGCCTGCAACTAATTTGTTCTTAATCTTTGTTTTGCAACCTGTGCATTGTTTCCAAAAGAATCTAATGTTTTTTTTTACTGTAAGTGGTCTTTGCTTCTCTGTGTGTTCTGTCTTTGCTGGAAAATATTTGTATCGTACCAACATGGATTTAGACTGGACACAATTAGATGAATTTTTATGATGATTCTTTAATGCAACTCATTGTGAAAAAATTCACAGAGCTCCTCCGAAATGGCACATTTGTTCATTCATACATCTATAAAATGGTGTGCTTTGTGCTTGTACGTGCACGCACACGTGCACAGCATAAATTGAAACTATCTGTTCAAGCTCTGGAGAAGAAGAAGAAAGTCTGTTCTGACTCAGAAGCCTCAGAGTCCTCCTCCAGTGCATCCAGCTCTTCAGAGTCCTCCTCTGAGAGCGAGGCTGAGAATGAAAGGAGCAGGAGGAGGAAACGGAAAAGAAGAGCGAAGACCAAACAGTCCAGGAAACGAAGGAAGGAGGAGAGGAGGAAAGAGGATCCGAGGAGCAAGCGAACCTCAAGCCAAAGACGGTGACTGGTCTCTTAAATTTAAGAATTGCAGTGAAATCAGGGAAATTCCGCTTTGTTTTCATTAAATGCTCAAGCTGTAAATATGGAAATGCTTTTATTGACGTTTGGGGTTTGGTGCTTGATTTTATAAACAAACAAGCAAAAAACTCTAAATTGAGCTTGTTGTTTGTTGAGTTTTCCATGAAATAATTGAAGATCTTTGTAGATAGAAGCAAGAGGTATGTTGAAATGACCAAATCCCAGCATGTGAAGCTATTCAGGGCTCAGCACACCTGTGTAAAAGTGAGACTTTAGGCAAATTGCAGAACTTTGTACATATATTTGATTATATTTTAAAAATATTTCATAACAAATTGTAGATGAAAAGCAAAACTGTTTGCTGGAAAGCAAAAACTGAACTTTCTCTCCAGTAATAGTGGCCCATCCTTCCTTTAGCCTAAAATGAGTTGTTCAACACATCTTGGTTGTTAAACCAACTTTAAGTTTGATGCATCTTGGCTTGGAATTCAGTTGGGAAAGAGATTTTTCCAGCTAATTGTGATTTCTCCCCTTGCTCTTTCCCTTAGCAGCCTTTCTGACAAGAGCGATGTCACAGACAAAGTCGACCTTAGCACCAAGCGGGACAAGCCCGTGGTACGTCCTGAAGAAATCCCCCCAGTGCCTGAAAATAGATTTTTGCTCAGAAGAGATGTGCCTGTTGTCAATGTAGAGCCTGAACCGTAAGGAACTCCGAGCTTTTTATTCTGACTTGGTGAAAAGTGTGCATGAAATATTCCTGTTAACGTTCTCTTCCTGCTGCTGCTGACTGGAGTGTCAGAATTTCTGCACGAGGTCATTTCGTTGTCCTTTTTACAGTTTCCTTTGTAATGCTCCTTGTGACCTGTGCCAGGGGGTTTTGGTGAGACCTCAGGATGGTTTCATTGATCTTTAAGGATCACATGTTAAACTCAATTAAAAAAAATTTCAGAAGTACTCATGCAGTGCAAACCACAGGAAATATTTGATTGCGAGGGAAACTTGGGATTGGGAGAGGTGATTTTTCATCTTTCTTAGACTGATTAAGAAGCTTTGGTTCAGAATCAGTCACCTGGAATTTCCTGACTTATCAGTGTTTGAGAATAAGAGAAAATACTCTTACTTTGCTACAAAGGAAGTCACAAGTTCACGAGATATTTTCAATGTGTTTTGTACCTCCACTGTCAAATATCCTTGCTTCTGTAGCTGAGCTAATCCATTACAGTGCCAGATACCTCTAAAATCGGTGTTGGGATTGTTTGGTGTGGGGTTTTTTAATTTCCCTTAATGGTAAAGTCTCCTGTGAGACTTTTCTTGGAACATCACTCATGTTCCCAAAGATCAGTAACTACTTTTGAGGGTATTACTGAAGCTGAAAGGAAAGCAGCAAAGCTTTAGAACCTGTGAACTATCCTGAACTGAGATCCTGAAATTCCTCTGCCCATCTTGTCTGCAGGATTTGTGCCCCAAACACAAGTTAACCTCTTTTGACAGTGTTTTGCAAGTTCATTGTTGGTATTTACTTCTATGTCAAGAGATCAGGCTGCACATTTGGTTGAAAACAAATACATGTTGATTTGCCTTTTGTTGCAGAACTCTCTTGCTTTGTTTCTTGAAAAAACCACTGAATTCTTAGTTCTCTCTAAAAATGAATGAATAAGATGATGAATATTTCTCATTTTAAACTTAAACTAATTGTAAGTTGATTGTTTTTTTCCTTGTAAGTTCATACTTTATTAATTTACGTAGGAAGCTTCTTGATGCTGCGCCAGTTCTGCCTGACCAGAAACCATCAGTCTCTAAATCTGGACGAAAAATTAAAGGAAGAGGCACAATAGTATGTGACAATTTTATTTATTTCTTTATTTCCTCTCACCCAGAGTATCTTCCCTGACTCTGAGCTTTGAATTTCCCTGGAGGGCTTTGTATGACACTTCATTTACATGTTGTAGGGTCTAGTTTAGAAAGCATTGAAATCTTGTCAGGTAGCTGATTTTGTAACACTTTTTTTCCATCCTTCCTGTTGCTGTCTTTTTACTTAAAGATTGCTTGGGAAAACAAATGCCTAAATCTCAGCTAGGAGAAGTCTTCAAATATAAGAATAAAATAATTGCTTTTAAAGATGGAAACTATTTCAGTCAGATTTGTCCTGCCTGAGCCACATCTCTAAAGTAATAAGGAGTGACAAGAGCTTTTACTCTCCTGCACTCCTTGGATTTCCTGGCTGTTTTCGCTGAGCATCAGGACTGTAACACACCAAGCTGTGTCCTGAGTGTCTGCAACCCTTTCTGATGTAAAATTCAGAAGTTTTCCTTTTCTCTAATAATCCACAATCCAGGGCCCAAAGTGCTGCACAGCCATGCTGTTGTTTTTAGTGACTGGGAGAGGGAGAAAGTCAAAAAACCTTTTTGTACATTTAATTCTGGTGTATTACAAATTTTAGCCTACCATGACTGAGCATATTCTTCCCTTCAAGAATCTTTTCCTGGATCAATTTAGCAGGTGGCATTTGGGTAACCATAAACCAAACCAAGGTTTGGTGCTGCCAAACTTCTTCTGCAAGTGGAAACCCCCCCCCCCGAAAAGTGTATGTACAGATATCAATATATCTGCATATATTCTAATTAGAAGTTTCATCAGAATGATTTAAACTGAGACTCCTCTGACCATGATTTTCTTATGTCATAGCCACTGGATTTGGGAAGTACTTTTCCACTGATTCCCATGGTACAATTAATTAAAGCTACAAAATTAACCCCGTAGATGACTAATGGGGACCAAGGTATTGGAGTGCTTGAGTCCCAACCCTTATTCACCAGCCTGGACATGAAATGGCACAGCTGCCTTTGCATCTGACAGCTTGGATTTGTCATGGACATTTGTGGGATCCACTGAAGGAAGTCTTTTTAATGGAATGTTTTGAAGTATTTGTGTAAATAAAGACTTGGGGAAAAATAACTTAAAACTGAGTGGAATTGGCTTTTGCCAGGTGTTGGGGTTTCTGTCTTGCTTTTCATCATTTTGGCACCCTCTCAGCAAAATTAAGAATGAAAAAGATATCATTTAGGGCTGGCAGCTGGAGAAACACATTTTTCTTCCATCTCTAGTAGTCTTTATTAGCACAGTTTCTGTCCAGGTGAAGTTCATTGATGTTTTACACAATATTTGTTTGTAGGTTCCACAAGACTTCAGAGTATAAAATGTGAGAATTAAGGAGGTCCATGACACCCTTGCAGTCTTTTATGCCATTCTCCTGTGAAAGCTTTTGTTTTAAGTAGTCATTGCTTCAGCTCAAATGATAGGGAAGCTCTGAGTTGCAGGTTATCTTGATTTTATTTTTTTTTAATATAAGAAGGATGTCTCAAAGCCTTCTGTAATTACCTGGATAAAGAAATACATGCATCTTTGTGATTTTGTTCTGGGGACAACACTTTTTTCCCGTTTTATTGCTTTCACAAGTGGCTCAAAATAATTGAGTCAAATCCAGATGTGCTTTTATTGAGACAAGGAGCATCTGATTTCCTCACAGAATTTACCTGAGAGTGTCTCCCACTGGGTAATAGAAAATAATGAGTTAGCAATAGTAGAGTTCGTCTTTCTCTACTGCTCAAGTAGCTCTTGTTGCCTCCTTAAATGCTTTGCCTAAGCATAATTTTTTGAATGTGAAGCTTCATTGCTCTTTTTTGTGAAAGAGTTTGGGGGGGGTTGTGAATTTTTTTTTGGTTCGGTTTTCTATTTTTTTTAGTTGCTTTGAAGTGACTTAATCTGAATTCCCATTTCTGAAGAGTTGAACAGCAGTAACTTTTGAAATGGGGTTTGTCTTTACTCCTGCAAACCATGAAGTGTCTGACTAAAGTGAAACATCTGTGCTCCAGCATGCTGAAAACAAGGGTGGTTATCTGCAGTAATTGCGTTATTCCAAAAGGGAATCATGGCCTCTTCGTTGATTCAGAACATGAAAGGAAGAAAAACCGAGTGAGCTGCTGGCCTCTCTCAGGCTTTGCAGAACGCTCGGAGTGTGGCAAGGTGCAGTAATGGCATAAGAGAACACTTGGTGCAGCTGTGTGTGTTTGCTGTCCCAGCGCTATCACACCCCGCCGCGATCCCGCTCCTGCTCCGAGTCCGACGATGAGGAGAGCAGCGAGACCCCTCCCCACTGGAAGGAGGAGATGCAGAGGCTGCGCACGTACCGAGCACCCAGCGGGGAGAAGTGGAGCAAAGGAGACAAGTGAGAGCCTTAGCACAGGGTGGGAATGTCCTGGCCTTTGACAAGCCCTGGGTGGTTGTGTAGGTACCGTGTCAGTGTACCAGGATGAGAGGAAATGGCCTCAAGTCGTGCCAGGGGAGGTTTAGATTGGATATTAGGAATTTTCTTTTTTTTTCCCCCAGAAAACACTGGAACAGACTGTCCAGGGAAATGTGGAGTCATCGTCCCTGGAAGTGTTCAGAAAACAATGTGGATGTGGTACCTGAGGATGTGGTTTAGTGTTGAATAGGGTGGTGGTGTTGATGGTTGGATTTGGTGGTCTTCAAAGTCTTTTCCAACCTTAAGGACTCGGTGATTTTCTTATCCTCAAAGTGGATTACATGGTTTCTTTGGATTGAAACAGTCAAATCCAGCAACTCTTTATTGTTTTTAGTTTTATGTTCTTCCAGCAGTTGCAAACTGTGTGATGGATGGAAGTCAGCTCTCCAAAATTCCTGATGACTTGATACTAAATACGAGCTTCTATCAAATTATGAGAGATAAATCTCAAAAGGAAAACTGAAAAACACTATATTTAAGCATCAGTGAATAATTGCAAATGTTTTCACTGGTTCTCTTTTATATACTAATATATACTCAAAAATTTGTATTTAGATGTGGTTTAAGGATCCTGTAGTGATAGAGGTCAAAGTCCTGCAGACCAGAGCAATTAAAACTTTAAATCTCTTTACACAGATTCTACAGTATGCAAAATCTGCTGATGTTGGCTGATTTACTTCTCAAAGAGAAGTAGCTCTTGATAGCGATGTAATTCTGTATCTCAAACTCAGTGTAAAAACTCAGTCAAAACACAGTTGTCTGGTACAAAGTGTGTGTGTGTTAGGGTTTATTTAAACTTACTTAAGATTAAGAAGACTTAATTTATCTGAGGGTTTTTAAAGAATTTGCACTTAGTCTGGGGTTTATTTGTTGTTTTCCAGGTTGAGTGACCCCTGTACAAGCAGATGGGACGAGAGAAGTGCATCCCGGAGATCCAGGTCTTGGTCACATAACGGTTATGCTGATCTCAGCACTGTGAGATACTCCAGCCATCACAAGAAGCACAGGAAAGAGAAGAAGAAGGTGAAGCATAAAAAGAAATCTAAAAAGCAGAAGCATTTCAAGAAGCACAAGCAAACGAAGAAAAAGAAAACGTCCGCCTCTTCAGATGTAGAATCCTCTCATTCCTTCCACAGGAGGACAAAATCGTCTTGTGATCGCGAGAGGAAATCCCGTTCTTCCTCACTGTCTTCCAGACGTTCATCCAGGAGAGACTGGTCTAAATCTGATAAGGAAGACCAGAGCTCGT
Organism: Mystacornis crossleyi; assembly: GCA_013400655.1. Classification (NCBI taxonomy): domain Eukaryota; kingdom Metazoa; phylum Chordata; class Aves; order Passeriformes; family Timaliidae; genus Mystacornis; species Mystacornis crossleyi. The sequence goes on along the minus strand of VYZQ01045688.1, from coordinate 16,918 downwards.
CGTCTTTATCAAGCAGAGGGTCTCGATCGTACTACAGGTCCAGATCCAGGTCAAGATCTAAATCAAGATCTTACTCCAGAAGAAGTTCTAGATCAAGATCAGCCTCTAAATCATTGCGTTCTCAAAGTAGGTCACGGTCAAGTTCTAACCCCAGGCAGCAAAAGACTGTTCCCAATTCTCCACGAAATATTTCAGCACGGTTAAATGACACTAAGTTGACCAAGACTGCTGAGCCTGTCCGAGCAGTGATACTGCCTAGTGACAAAGTTATTGTGCCACCAGTTGTCCCAGAAAACCTCCCTGTGATACCCTTAAGTGACAGTCCCCCACCTTCGAGGTGGAAACCTGGGCAGAAACCTTGGAAGCCCTCGTATGAGCGAATCCAGGAGATGAAAGCTAAAACAACCCACTTAATTCCCACCCAAACTAATTACAATTTAGTGGTCGTTAAGGAGGCCAACGCTTCGTCCTCCTATCGCAAGCAGGAGAGGAGCTCCGAGAGCGATCGGAGCGGTAATTCCAAAGGCCGCAGTGACAGGAGCTCGGAGAGCTGGCCGAGGTCACGGAGCAGGTCCTCTCGGAGCCGGTCATACTCGAGATCTTACACAAGGTCTAGAAGCCCATCGAGTTCCAGGACAAAATCTCCTTCTTCTGGCAGGTCACAGTCGCCGAGTAAATACCGCAGCGACAGGTCGGGGTACAGCGAGTCCACGTCCGACTATTCCCTCAGCGATGAGGACAGGCACAGGAGCAAAAGGAAATCCACAGCCAGCGATCCCAAAGCTCGGGGCCTCAAAGTGAGGCAGGAAACGAGCTCTGAAAGCACTTTGCCTTACGAGCATCCAAAGGACTACGACGAGTCTTCCCAAGGATTGAAGGAGAGTGACAGTTTGTCATCCTCAGACTTCTCCTCCGACAGCGAGCGCTCTGCCAAAGCCAAAGCGGTCCAAGAAAAAGAAGGCCGTTTTCCATTAGAAGGGGATGCTGAGAAACAGGATAAAAATAGCTTAAGTTCTGAGAGAGGGGAGGAGAAAGCCAAGGGTGAGCGGGATTCTGATCACTCTAAAAAGAAAGCAACAAAGGAGAAATGCTCAGAGCAACCCAGAAGTGGTGCAAAAACAAAACGCAAATCCTACTCAGGTAGCAAATGGGACTCGGAGTCGAATTCCGAAAGAGGAGAGGCAAGGCATAACAGGGGAGATTCCAGACCCTCCTCTGGTAAAGAAGAAGGAGAGGCCACCTCAGGGTCTGACACAGAGCTGAGTGTTACCAAAAGGATAAAAAAACAATCCAATTCCTCAGAGGGCTTTTTGGGTTCTGACTGCGCGTGGAAGACAAGCAAACAGTTGTCGTCTTCTGAATCTGAGAGTTCTTGTTCCAGCTCAGCAGACACTCGAGGCAAGTCAAAAAAACACAGGCATGGGTTGAAAAAGACTCCTAAGAAATCACATTCCAAAAAAGCCAAAGAAAAATCGAAAGGCAAAAAGGAGAAAAAACACAAAGTCCAGAAAAGAAAAGAAATGTTTCATTGGCAGCCCCCGCTTGAGTTCGGGGAAGAGGAGGACGATGAGATAAATGAAAAGCCGGTTACCAAGGATGATAAAAAAGAAAAGCAGCTTAGCAGGGACATAAAGGATAAAAAACAAGTTTATGAAAAGGATGAAATAGTCACAGATAAAATGGGAAACGGTGAAAAGTCATGTGTGAATGAAAACATTTTAGATAAAAACACCGCATGTGGGGCCTCACCAGATCGCAGCAATCTTAATAAAGAGCCCATTGAAACGAGCACTTCAAGCGGTATTTTAAACTCAGGAATAAACGTGGCTGCCTGCAACAGTGAGATTAAACAAGCTGAAGAAAATAACCAGAATGGGCTGGAAGATGTTATTCAGACAGATGACAACATGGAGATTTGTACTCCGGATCGTAACTCGCCGGGGAAGGTGGATGTGGACGTTTTGTCTCCTGTCATTCTCACTGCTAAACCTTTAAGTGCTGGTCTAAAAAAGGAGTTGCAAGTTGAGACCCCTGAGCAAGACGCTGTCAAACTGGGAAACAACATTAGAGACTTTATTAATATTAAAGAAGAAAAAGAAACGGGAAGGCAAGAAAATAACTCTGTCCCTGTGTCCGGTGCTAAAGACTGTAGTTTAAAAAGTGAAATTTCGGAAAATACGCAGGGCAGTATGATAGACAATAAATGGAAGCCTTTGCAAGGTGTCGGTAACTTACAACCAGCAACGATTAGTATGAGCACAGAGGTTAAAAGTGTAGCATCAGCACCAGAGCCTAAACCAGCAGGTTTAAGAATTGAAATAAAAGCAAAGAATAAAGTAAGGCCTGGCTCCCTTTTCGATGAAGTGAGGAAGACAGCCCGGCTAAATCGACGGCCAAGGAACCAGGAAAGTTCCAGTGAGGAGGAGTCTCCAAGCAGAGATGACAACAGCGCTTCCAGGAGTCTCAGCAGGTCACGAAGTAAATCTGAGTCTAAATCCAGACACAGAACAAGGTCCATATCCTACAGTCACTCAAGAAGTCGATCCCGAAGTTCTACATATTCGTACAGGTGAGAAGTTTGTGCTGCTCCCACAGCCAGCCTTGGTAACTTGGAAGTTCTTATATTTTCAAGGAATATTTTTCTTTTTAAGGTTGTGTTTTTTGTTTTGAACAGTTCTGTGTTACAGAACCACAGAGTGGTTTGGGTTGGAGAGGACCTTAAAGACCATCCAGTTCCACCCCCTGCCATGGGCAGGGACACCTTCCACTATCCCAGGGTGCTCCAAGCCCCGTCCAACCTGGCCTTGAGCACTTCCAGGGCTCCAGGGGCAGCCACAGCTGCTCTGGGAATCTGTGCCAGGGCCTTACCACCCTCACAAGGAAGAATTTCTTCCCAATATCTCATCTCAATCTCTGTCAGTTGGAAGCCATTCCCTGTGTCCTGTCCCTCCATTCCTTGTCCCCAGTCCCTCTCCAGCTCTCCTGGAGCTCCTTTACGCCCTGGAAGGGGCTCTGAGCTCTCCCAGCTGGACACCCCCAGCTCTCCCAGCCTGCCTGCAGAGCAGAGGGGCTCCAGGCCTTGGATCAACTTTAGTGCCCCTATCATTTAGCAGGTATGGAATAAATACTTAGCTAGAAAGCTAAAGATTCACAACTTCTTTTGCTTCCCATTTTCTGCTCAGTTCTCCTCAGTGATGTTTTCTCTTGGTGTCCTTGGTTGTAGGTCCAGGAGCTACTCGAGGAGCCGAAGCCGGGGCTGGTACAGCAGGGATCGCTCCAGAAGCCGGAGTAGTTCCTACCACAGTTACAAGAGTCGTAGGTGAGTTCATCCAGCTGGAGATGGTGCCAGATGTGTTCCCCTCCTCTTGCTCCCCCTGCTCTCTTCAGCACTTCTGGTTCCTGTTGCCTAAAAACCCCTCTGTGGTTTTGTTTCTGGCAGTCGGAGCTATAGCAGGAGTCGATCCAGGAGCAGTTCCTATGGCCACCACAGTCGATCCAGGTATGGATTGTCCTTTTACACAAACTGCAAGCAATGTGCTGCCTATCAAATCATCTCACTATAAATGTACTTCTATCTATATTTCTCTAAAATAGATTTTATTACACAATTATTGTATATGATACTATTATATGTCATGCAGACGACATATTTTATTACATATGCTGTAATATAAGTGCCTATATAATCACGTATTTATTTATAAAAATACTTTCTAAGATTAGTTTTCTCTCATAGAATCCCAGAATGGTTTGGGTTAGAAAGAACCTTAAAGATGATCCAGTTCCAAGCCCCTGCCATGGGCAGGGACACCTTTCCCTATCCCAGGTTGCTCCAAGCCCTGTTCAGCCTGGCCTTGGGAACTTCCAGGGATCTGTTATTATAATATCATGATTATAATATAGTTATTATCATATTATTATAATACCATGATGGCAACTTGAATCAAAGCAAAAATCAACACAAGACACTTTCAAAAGCTGAAAATAACCAAACCATCCTGGCGTTACAGTTACAGGTAATGCTCTAAGTGGTAGTGAACACATTTGCTTTTGTTTTGTTAGATAAAACTGAGTTATAAATGGAATTGCTTTGCTTGTTTTCAGAAGTAGCAGCAAACAAAAATTTTACTGCATCTACAAAAAAGAGAAAAAGCACAAAACTTTATAGGTGCTTACTGTGTCTTTCCTAGATAAATAAATTTGAGATTTTTACTGTTATTTTGAAGGTGGTTGTTGTGTAGAAACCTTTATAAAGCGTAGAATTATTTACCACATCCTTAAAAAGGAATTTCTATACAGCCCTTCATGTCTCTCCATAAATATCCTTTAAACCAGCATTTAAAATAGCATTTTAGGCCAGAAACTATGAATTCACAATTACTTTTTTCCCCCCCTTTAAAGCAGGTCCTACACCTACGACAGTTACTACAGCAGGAGTCGGAGCAGGAGCAAGAGGAGCGACAGCTACCGGAGATCTCGGAGTTACGACCGCAGATCCAGGTGGGTCTGACCCTGCTTTGGTGCACGAGGATTTGCTGAACCCAGCCAGAGGGTGTCTAACAAGGCCAGTGTGCTGCTTTTTCCCCGTGAGAGTAAGAAATACACTTAGCAAAAGTAAGAATTCAAACCAAATCCTAATTAAAATCTGAGCGTGTGTGTGTGAGTGAGGAAGTCGGAAGTTCCGAGGTTCTAAGTATGAGGATGGGGAAGCAACCAGGGTAAGGAAAGGTTGATTTCCAGTTCACTGTATGCATCCATTTGAAATTAGCACATTTTCCCAGGGAAACGGTGAAGTCCCCATCCCTGGAAGTGTTAAAAACTTGTGGAAATGGCATTGAGGACGTGGTTTAACAGTGAAGACAGTGGGGCTGGGTTAACCATTGGACTTGGTAATCTCAAAGGTCTTTGCCAACCTTAATGGGTCTGTGATTTGGGGTTTTTTTAATCATACCAGGTGTTTCTTAAAACCCACATAGCTCTCAAGATTTAAGTCAAGTGCTCTGTTATGGATTAAAAGCTGCCTGGTATGCAGAGAATTCCACTGGATGGTAAATTCTTTTCGGTTACGCTGCAGAAGTGGATTTAAAGCAATCTGGAAGGGAAATTAAAAGTTTTGCTGCAACCCAGATCTAATTTTTAACTTCCTAGAATGTATTTTGAAAGAATATTTTTACCTGCAAATCTGATGAGTTCAGAATAAATTTTATTCTCCTCAGTCCAGGGGATTTATGTATGTTGAAGTGAGCACATTTCAGAGATATGGAGAGTTGGAGATACATTTAATATCACTGATGATTTGTTTTATACCTTTTAATATGCCCCTTATTAGTCATAAATCACACAGATCTCTAAAACTACTGTACATTCTCATCCTCTCCTCACAGGAATTTTTTCACAGCTTTGTACCAACTCTTAATGGACTTTGCTCTCACCCATTTGCACAAAACAACTTCCATCTTGTGTTTGGGGGAAAATTAATGAAATTAATGAAAAATGTGGAAATAAACTTTAAAAAACATGGCTTTATAATGTTGGGAAGCTTCAGAGAAACAGCGTGGGATTAGGAAATGCTCACCTTTCACTTAGAAAGCTTCCCTTACAGGCAGGAGGCTGGAAAATCTCTGAAAGCTTATTCTGTGTAATTTGAACGTGTCCTGTGTCTTGTCTGAAACCATCTGGGCTCTGTGTTGACATTTGGCCAGGTGCTGAGCTTGGAATTAGTCTGGAGGAGCCAAAACATTTTAAATACAATTTCCACACTGCAGACACACACAGACACCTCTGTTGTGGTTATAGGGCCTAATTTTTAAGACCCTCCTTCAAAAAAGAAAATAAAATATATAACTCGAGGACTTGTGAAATTATCTTAGTTGAGAAATGCTTGCAGTATAAAATTACACTTACTAGAATACACTTCTCACTCAGCTCAGTTAGCATTTATAAAAACATTAATTTTGGATGGTTTTTAGCTGTAACAGAGAAAGCAAGAAGTTACCAACAGTTTGACTTGAGTTACGCAGACTTTTCATCATGTGAAGTTCATGATTATTTCAGTTTTGAGTATTCTTTAAGGAATGCTTCACTTACGAGAAATACAGTCCTGTGAAAGACCGATGTGTTTTCTTATCTGTGACAATTTTTTTACATGATGCAATTTTAAATTTGAAGCTCCAGCTGCAGCTTTGAGGCATTGGAATCTTTTTTTCCTTGCAGGTCCTACGGCTCCGACAGCGACAGCGATCGCAGCTACTCCGACAACAGGAGCCCCAGTGAGAGCAGCAGATACAGCTGAGAACGTTCCTTTGAGGATGGAAACTGTATTCCAGAATTTTTTCAGTGTTACATTCAAAAAAACTGTTCTGACAGTGTCACAAGTGAAGGTTGTTTGCTGAATTAGCTGAAACTTTCCTGTTTAACAGTGAACTCAACTCTCTGCTTACAGAGAGAAGGACTGAGCTCGACAGCTGATTTTTTTTTTAATTTTTTTTATGTCAAATGCAACTTTTACAGAATAATAATAAAAAAACCCCAGTTTGATTTCCTTGAATCAGCTTTTCCAAGCCATGAATGACACTTAGGTGAATTGCTGCCACCACTTTTTGGGTGCAGCAGTCAGGACTGTCTTCAAGTCTGTTTATAAACACCTTAGGAAAGATACGTTAGCAACTCTTAAACTGTGAATTCAATTTCTTACAAAGGCTGCCATTTCTAGTTGATGAAAATGCTTTTTTATTGCTGGAAGCTGTTTCCCTGCTGTCTGGATTGTTGATTATTGCATTCTATACAGGAGAGAGGCGAGGAAAACAAAGCCTGCCACTCTGTCTTAATCCCTCCTGAGCTGTGGTGTTCTGGAATTCTGCTGGAAAAGGTGAGACAGTGCACGGTGGGAGTTGTCAAACTGACAAGCAGCGAGCAAAAGTGTGATGAACCAGTTTGGAGCTTAACAGCCAACTTGTCTAAACTTTTTATGTTTAAAAGATGAATTTTGTGATAAACAGCAATGTCCTTCAGAGACTAAAAAAGTTGTCTCCAAACACTTCCTGACTTTGATTTTGTTTCCTATTACTGTGCTCGGCATCCTCCAACACGTTTGGAACGCTGTGAACCATGAGTGCATCAAGAGTTTGTCCAAAGCACTCTTTAAAAAGCTGACGTGATGGTAATTTCTTGAGAAAACCAGCCAGAAAGGTTCCCTTATAAAAGCTCTGTAGCTGTATCCCATTCACCCCAGGGAATACCAGATACTGATACTGCAGATATTGAACTGTGTCTTGTTAAAGCAGGACTGCAAAAATACTGGGATGCCTCCTAAAGAGCATGGGCAATACTTTCAAAGTGAAGTTCAATACCAAAAATGACTCTTATATTACAGGTAAATGGTTTGCAAAAAAATAAATAGATTCAAGCTGAAGACCATTGAGTAATTCTTGTAATATTCTGATTGAGTTGATTTAAAATAATTTGTAAAGTTTTTTTTTTTTTTGCGGGGGGGGAGGCAGGTTAGAAAGTTGAATACTGAGAACCAGAATTTTTAATGGCATAATGTAACCTGAAAATTGGGGTCTGTAGAGACAAAACAAACGTGGTTTGATTAGAGCTAACGAGCGCCGTTGTGCCATAACAGTTTCCATTACTGACTTCCTGTCGTATCTGGAGATGCTTTCATTTTGCTCATTTTCAAATACTGGAAATAATTTTTCTTAATCTCATCAGGACCCAGTAGCTCTGAAAATTAAAAGTGGTAATTTCTCACTTAGGCATCAGGTCGTTCTCCCTTTGATTGAATTAAGCTCTCCCAACCCAGATGATTTTTTGGCATGCTTGTGAAACACGAAAAGCAAGTTCAAGATGCTTGATGGTGGATGCAAGTTCAAGATGCAAGATGGAGATGGTGGTGATTCCCTCCATTTCTGTCCACCCACAGCACGTTCCTGAAACTGAATTGGCCGTGGAGGTTTTTCACTTTTCTAAAAGTACCCAAAACTCTGCTCCTACCCCTTTCCTACACTTAGAGTTTAGTGACAAACTCTCTGCACGCAGCCTTCCCACCCTTTTGTAAACTTCTTATGCTTTTTAGTATTAAATACATTTAATACCCAAGTCAGGATTCATTTAGACATATTTCTAACAGCAGCAGCCATCTCAGAGTCCTGAACAAATATTTCAGTGATATTTGTGGTCATTTCATCATTTTCAGTACAATTGTAACTTGTTTTTCTCTTACTAAGAAAATAGAACTAGAGGGTTCATGGTGTAACAAAATCTACAAATATAACCATTATATTCAATACCTATTAGTGAA